>JACCIB010000439.1:0-149887 GCA_018906965.1 Philotrypesis tridentata | reverse complement strand
GACTGCCGCATCGTCTGCGCCGTGCCAGCTAAGTGCAGCGACCGGTGCCCCCGACCCTGCGTTTGCCGCGTTAGGTAGGGGCCTTCTGCTGTGTTAGCGCTTATTGTTTGACGCGCCGGGCTCCTGCTCTTCGCGATTCTCGTCGTTCGCGGCGTTAGTCGCCCTTCTTTCGCTGCGGTGGCGGTTGCATTTCTATTTTCTTTCGTTTCGCGGGTCTGTTTCTCCCAAATACCGGTGATTGCGACCCGTCGGGACCGTCGTCGTGCGGAGGAGGGTCCGTTACGTTTTGCTGCTGCGCGAGCTCTTGGTTCTCCTATCTCTTTTATCTTATACGGCGTGAAGTGCTGACCGCGCAGATTCAGGTGAATTACGTCGCCTGCTTCTTCCACGACGATGTGGCAGAAAATGCGTTTGTCGTCGGATAGGTCATAGTGCACGCAAACATTTTTACTAAACGCGTGCGCGAACAGAAATGCGCAGTCGATGTTACCGTACTCCGAGTCCGAGCGCAAAATTCTCGCGGTGTCATCCGGCTCTCCGCATGACGGCATTAACGCGGATGTTGCTAGCAGTCGTCTCAGCTGTGTTGCTGATATATCTAGATTTGCGGCTCTGATTAGCGAGAAAAACAAGCAATTGCCTGGAGGTTGATTCGGGATATTGGGGTCGCGTTCGAGTCGCGCCAATGGTTCCATACATTTGCTTTTTCGTATGTATGTTTGGACCAGAATATTGCCCGAAGATGCCGATGAGTTGAGATCTGACTCTTCGCGTCGACGGTCGTAGTTACGCGGTACATTCGCGAAATCGACCTTCGGCCCCCCTTCTTCTGGCTCCGAATTCGATTTAGGGCTACCCTCGTGCGCTTGCTTTGTTTGCGGCGTGTATTTTTCGCGCGAGCACGCGTCAGCGGTGATGCTGCTGGCCTTCGGTGGCAACTTGGCGCTATCGGCCGGAGTCGCATTACTCTCGGCGTTCCCCGCGCTTATCTGCGCTGGCTCGGTATCTCGTCTGCTAGCGGAGCTACTCTTCTGCGATGTCGACTTTGCTAGCTCGACTAACTCGATGCATAGCCCCTTTTGCTTGTTATTTTCCCGACTCGCGAGATGCACGCCTAATTTTTTCGATTGCGAGCCATTTTCCCACGGCCACGGTATGGCTAGCTTGGCTGTGTCATTTCGCGGCTTTGTTCTACCTAGCTCGGGCGTTGGCTCGGGCGGCGGCTGGGGTGGTAGTGGTGGTGGTGTCGCGATTACCTCGCTATCTGAGCTCGCGTCGACGATGCTCAGCTGTGACTCTACGAATTTTCCCGCACCTTTTATTGGCAGTACGATAGACTGCAGCGGCTCATGTTCGGCTGCTATTTGCCCTGACGGTGGAGGCCTCTCGCCCTCGGAACTCTCGCTGCTTGTGGCGGGTGTGTATACCTTTGGTAAATTTCGGCTACGCAGAGACCGATCTGAGCCTCTGCCTAAAGGGTTTATGTCCCTCATGAACCGCCATGCCCCTGGGGGCAGCACGATGTCCGTGGGTTGCCCTGAATCGATCGCGGAGTCGTCGACCGCGGTTCTTGCCTGGAGCTCTCGCTCCCTTGCCGTGGTGGTTCCACTCAAGGTTGGCGTTTCTCCCTTGGAGCCGGCCGCCAGCGCGTACGCCTCTACGGATCGCGTTAGTATCTCTCTTATTCGCGTTTCTTCGCTCAGGCTCAGCTGATAACGACACTGCTCGACGCGCTGCAGTGTCGTATTCGTAAGAACGCATCGCGTGTCGATTGAGTCAGCGTACGCGAGTTTATATAGTCGGTTGCTTTTTTCCACTCTCGAGTACCAGCGTATTCGGATGACCTCGTCTCCGTCGTACGTATCTTGCAAGACTCGGCATAGATAGAAACCGTCGCGATCGTTTCTCACGGCTAGAACTTCATTTTTTGCATACGTACGCGCGCGGCTCGCGTGTCTTTTCTTCAACGGCTGTGCTCGCTTCGTCGAATCGGAGTCGGACGACGTTTGTATTATCTTCGCGGCTCTGCTTGCTCCGCGTTTCTTCACCGCGCGTACCCGGAATATTCTTCCCGGTGGAGCTCCAGCGTCTTCGTCGGGGCTCGCGTTAATTTGCTCGTCAGCTAGCTGGTATAGCTTTTCTCGCGGCAGATTCGGGTTTACTTCGCCGGGATTGATTACCGGGTTTCGCGAGAGCGCGTCCGCGTTAACGTTTTTCTTGCCGGGCCGGTATACTATGTCGAAATCATAGCCGATAAGAGCTGCTTTCAGACGGTTGAAGCGCACGTCGGGTTTCCGCGTAGTATGAATATGCTTGAGAGCCTCGTGGTCCGTTACTACCGTGAATCGCCTGCCGTATAGGTAGCAGCGAAACTGCTCTTTCGCGAATACGATAGCTAGCAGTTCTTTATCGTATGTTGGATATTTTAATTCGCTACCTTTGAGGCAGCGAGAGGCGAACGCGCATGGCTGGTCTTCTCCCAATTTGCCCTGACTCAAGATGGCGCCTAACGCAAAATCGCTACTATCCGTTATCACGATAAATGGTTTGCTCAGATCGGGGGCTTTCAACACCGGTTCGGTTGATAAAATTCGTTTCAGATCCCGGAACGCTGACTCTTGTTTCTCCGACCATTCAAACGTCTCGTTGGTTTTCGCCACGTCGTATAGTGGTTTCGCTATTTTTGCGAAGTTGTTCACGAATCGGCGGTAGTAGCTAAATAAGCCCATGGCTTGCTTTACCTTATCCGCGTTCGTCGGCACCGGATAATTCACCATCGCGTGTATTTTTGCTGGGTCCGTTTTCACGAACCCACCGCCGACGATGTGCCCGAGCACGTGAGCCTCTCTCTTTAAAAATTGACATTTTTTAGGCTCTACGGTTAAGTTCGCCTCGAGCAGGCGGCCCATCACGCGGCGTAGGCGCTCGCGGTGTTCGTCGAGCGTTTCGCTAAACACCATTAAATCATCGAGATAGATTTCTACCTCGTTTCCCTGTAAACCGCGCATCGCGAGCGACATGGCACGGGTGAATGTAATCGTCGCCTCCTTAAGGCCCATGGCCATACGATTGAATTGGAGGAGCTGATTTCCCGATTTGCCGTCGGGCGCGTAAAATGCGGTCAGGTGCGCGGATGCGGGATCCATCTCGATCTGATGGTAACCCTGCTTTAGATCCATGACCGTGATGTAATTCGCGGAAGCAAGATTTTCTAATATGTCACTCATGAATGGGAGAGGGTGACAGCTTCCCTCGGTCTCCTCATTTAATCGCCGAAAATCAGTTACTAACCGAAACCGCTTGTTCCCCTGCGCGTCAGGTTTCTTCGGAACAATCCATAGCGCCGAGGAGTAATTGGAATTTGACGGCTCTACAATTCCCTGCTCGCGTAGCTTCTCTAGCTCTATTGCCATCTGCTCTTTTATCGCGGGCGGGAATCGAAAGCGGCCGCAATGTATTGGCTTGTTTGATTTTAATACAATCTTGTGTCTCAATAATTGCGTCGCGGCTAGTGCCTCGCCGTCGAGTCCGAATACTCCTGCGTACTCGTCCACGACCTCGCGAATATATTCTTTTTCTTCGTCGTTACAACCGTCGAGATCCGCGAGTTCCATAATTTTCATGACTCTGTCGCGTCTCGCCGCGTCGTCGCGCTGTAGCTTGTCGTTTCGAGATTTTACCTCCTTGTATTTTTCGCAGCTACCGCCGAACGTTCTCCTTAAGTTCGCGGTGGGCCCCGTAATCTCCTCGTCCGCTCCGTCCCCATCGGCTCGGGCTTGGGGATCCGACTCGGTGGCCTCGCACTCTATCAGTTCCACCGTTGGAACCGGGATTGTAACCGCGTCGTTACCCGTGTTCATACACACCGCGTAAATACGGCCGCCTCTATTTTCGGCGATAAAATTTCCGAACAAAAGGTCAGAGTGCAGGTCCATTAGTGGTACCATGCCCACGCTCGCGTCTTTATCTTGCACGTGCGCGCTTATGACCATTTTCACGCGCGGCGGTATCGTTACGCTCTCTATCGCGTCGAACGGGACTTTTGTGCCCTTAACTTCGAGATACCTCGCGTTGGTGAACAAATTGCACTCCAACGCCTCCATCGCGTCGATACCTAGGATGCCGTCGGTATCTATCGGAAAATCATCTGGGGTGACATGCATTTCGCATAACACCCCGTGTAAAAACACGGTCGCGACGCCCAACGTTTGCTCCTTTCCCGCTGTCACGCCGCGAATTATTATTTTTCTATCGCGGTTAAACGGGTAGCACGTTGCTAGCTTTCCTACTTTTATCGTAGAAATATCCGCACCCGAATCTACGTACAGGTTACATTTGCCCTCCTTGAACTGCTGGGAGTTCAGCGTAACTATTGGCGGCTGCCTTCCCGCGGTCAGAAATTTTATATTCGCGCCGGCTTCTTTTTCACCCGACGCGTTTTTCTCGGCCGCGAGACTCTGAGGATCCTTTGATTCCGATGCTACCTTTTTTTCGTCGATAGCCCGTGATGGTGAACTATCCGCAGCGGAACGCTGACGCGCACACTCGCCACTCTCCCTATTTGCGGGAGGTGGTTCTACGTGCGACTCTGAATTCTGAGAATCCAGAGTTTTCGCTTTGGCTGGGGGCTCGATTGGAATCAATTGCTCCTCTTGTTTGGCGCCGCTCGAGTCCGATTTCGGACTTATTTTGAGGGCTTGCACCTTATCTACTAACTTATCTAACTTATTGCTATTGTCAGAAGGACGCCCGTCGTTTGGGGAACGCGGCGAGCGCCCTTCTAGTTTTTTGCGTTGTTGTTGCCATTGCTAGGGCTCTGGCCGCCGGCGGATTTTGTTTCGCCGTTTCCAGCGCTGTTACCGCTACCACCGCCCGAGTTGCCTTGGCCTTGGTTTTCATTCTGGCCTCCGCCGCCTCGACCTTTGTCGCCGCGATAATTCTTATTACTATACGGGAATCTGCCTTGCGCATTCCTTTCGCCACGGGGGTTTTTGATCTTTTTATTTTTTATGTCATTAGCGATCGTGCGGCACGTGCTTAGAGTGTGCCCGCGCTTGTCGCAGTATGGGCAGTGATCGTTATTATCGCCGCTTGCTTGCATTTGCGTATTCGCTGTATTTTCGCTACCACGGTTCTGCGCGTTTGCGGGACTTATCTCCTCCGCGGTCGTGAGGCGTACCTGTGCTGACTGTTTTGGCGGCGGCGCTATGCTCACAATGCCCGTTCTGGAGCTTCGCTTAGCCTCATGCTCCATCGCTTTCGTGAAGGCCTCCTGCCACGTTTTCGGGTTCGAGCGCCCGGTCAGATGGTCCAACGGAGCGCGTAAGCCGTATAAGAACTGATCTAATATTTCGCTATTCGCCTGACGGGCGCGCGAGTCTCTGTCGGCTTGGCGCAGATCTGGAGCCGATTGAATAATCGTGAGCAGACGGTTGTAAAGTTTTTCCACGCGAAAACCGTATGATCCTACGCTCTCCGTTGCGCCCTGCTCGATCACTCTCAATTCTGCGTGAATTTGCTCCGCGACGCCGATATTCGCGTAGTGGAATGTGAGATCGCGCAAAAGCAACTCCACCGATGAATATGTCGCGGTTCTCGCTCTGAATCCGTCGGTGGCCTTGCCCTTGAGGCGATTCGCGATGTGCCTCAATAAGCATCTCTCGTAGGCCGGCCCGAACATTGTCAAAATGTCCTGTATGGCCGTCACGAAACCGGTCAGCGAATCCGGATCGCCCTCGAAATACGGTATCAAATTTAACGCTTGAGTGAACTGGGTGAATCTGCACGGCACTGAAGAGCCGTCCGGATTCGCGTGATCCCAATAATTAGCCGGCGGTTGGGCTCGATTAACCGGCACTAGCGCCATAGTTTGGCTTGGCGATATGGGTGGAGCATATTGGCACGGGGGCGGCGATGGTGGGGGCGAGGGTGAAGGTGGAGGCCCCCGTTGGGGCAGCTCGCTCCGACGCACCTGTAGCTGCTCGCGCGATGCCCATTTACGGCGATCACGGCTGCCGCTTTGCTGTCGGCGGCCACGCTTTCCGCGGCTGTCGCTTCGCTCGCGCCGGCGCCTGCTATCGCGACTCTCGTCGCGCCTTTCGCGACGATTATCTCTGTCGCCGCTGCTTCGCCTGCGTTGGCCGTCTTGGCCACCCTCGCGTCCCTCGCGCCCTGACCGGCGGCTCTCTCGGTCGTCGCCACGTCTCTCTTGCCGACTCTCTCGGCTGCCGTCGCGCCCTTCGCGCTGTTCGCGCCGACTCTCTTGGCTGTCGTTGCGTCTTTTCCGGCGGCTCTCACGGCTACCGTCGTATCTTTCGCGCCGTTCGCGACGACTTTCTTGGCTGTCGTTGCGTCTTTCCCGGCGACTTTCTCGGCTACCGTTGTATCTTTCGCGCCGTTCGCGACGACTTTCACGGCTGCCCTCGCGCCCTTCGCGCCCTGACCGGCGGTTCTCTCGGTCATCGTCACGTCTCTCTCGCCGACTCTCTCGGCTGCCGTCGCGCCTTTCGCGCCATACGCGACGACTCTCTCGGCTGCTGTCGTATCTTTCGCGTCGTTCGCGACGACTTTCACGGCTGTCGTTACGTCTTTCGCGCCGTCTCTCTCGGCGTGGCTGCCTATAGCGTACTGTTCTGTTGTATGTGCTTGCCGAGCTACTACTGAAGTCCGACTCATATAGAGAGTTTGAGAAGAAACTGCTTTCGGACACGACGTCGTCCGGATCGCTGCTTGGCTGATCGTCCGGATTACCCGCGCCTGCTCGATTATTTCTCGGGGGCGCTCGCCCGTTCTTTGGGGTTTTCTCGACCTCAAGGCTTCTCACAGAGCTGGTTGCGATCCCGTCGCCTCCGCTCACGCGCGCTTTCGCGTTGCTCGTGGCATCGTTCGCCATGCCCGCGCGCATGATGTTGAAGATTTCGTCCCGTGTACGGTTAGCCAGCACTCGCGCGATCAACGCCATCGTTTCGGCATCGGCGCTTTCCGCGCTCGTGAAGAGCAACCGGTCGCCACTCGCTTGCTCCTTCTTGCGCGGATTGTCCTGTGCTGCATCGCGGCCGGTTACCGAGATTCGGTCGAACGATAGCCCCTGTGCACGGCTCATTTCGCGAATTTGCGCTGCCACTTCTCGCTCGTCGATGGATCGAGTTTCGGACGCTGCTAGGTCCGATACTTTAACGTTCGCGATATTTTTGATTTCGAGCAGGTTGCCGACGCCCGCCATGCAGCGCTCGCCGATTCTGAGACGATCGGTGGTTTTGAATGGTTTGCCGAGTGGGCCCCAAACGCTCTCCCAACGCTCTGTGCCGATGTCTAACCCGTCGATTCGGCGGCGTAATTCGGTGATCCCCAGCGGATCTTCGCTTGCTGCCTCGTCATAGATTGCCCCGGCGCCTGTCGGCGATCCCGGCTGTACTGTGGGATCCGCTGCTTTTGCTGACTCGCGGCTCTCATCCACCGAGAATTGTGTGGGATTGCTATCGCGCGGCTTATCCCTATGTCTATCCAATAGGTTATCGCGCATCTCGTTCCAGCCGTCGGCCATCCGCGCGTCTCTTTTTCGGCTCTCGCTGGAGGGGACCGACTGCACACTTTCCTGACTCAGTGTGCGCCGCAATCGTCGCTGCGTGTCCGGCGACAGTCGGTTATAATTTAAAAAAATTTTGCGCGCCTGCAATAATCTTTTTTTTGTCTCGGGATCGCTCTCCGCTTAGTTGCGCTTTTCGCCGTCACAGTTGCCTCGCTGGGAGCGCGGCCCCGTTATGCTCTTCGCTGTTTTCATTAGCTTGATTCGCGTCATTTGCGCGGAAGTTCGCGTGAAACGTTTCGGTTTCTATGGGTTCTAAATCGCGAATACCGAATGAACGGCGAAGGTAAATAATTCGCGAATGCCAAGCCGAGTGAACAATCCAAGCGTACTTACAAAGCGATGACGATGCTGGAAGCTCGCATGACGGTGATGGCTGGACGGTAGGGCGGTATTGGCTGCTGGTGGCTGGTGGCTGGTGATTGACTGCTGGTGGCTGGTGGCTGGTGGCTGGCTTCTCCGGTGGCTCAGGCGAGCTTAGTTGGCCGAGATCGGCTTCGTTGGCTGAGATCAGCTTCGATGTTTCGCGCCCGCTACCGACAGTTGCGGTCTTATTTTTTTTTTTTTTTGCGTTCCGTCGCAAGATCACGGGCGGGCGCACGTTGTTTATGCGTGCTTGGCGTTGCCGACACTTGTGCACCAGATGCGATCACGGAGATGATTGTCTTCTGCGTGCTCCTTTTCTGTTTTCTTTTTAATCTCCAAGGAGAGAAGAAAAGAAAAAAAAAATTCAGATCTGGCACTCGCTGCACTGGCACTATCGGCGTTGTTTCGCTGCGTTAGTGTCCTGAACGCAGTGCCGTAGCTGGCTCAAAATTTCGCCTCGCTGCAGCTTGGCGGCACCTCTGTCCTGTGTGTCGGCACTGATTGCACTTACACTGTGTACTTGCTTAGACGCGAGTATTCGCTGTCCTCTTATGTCGAAGAAAAATGTCCTTTATTATTATTATTTTTTTTTTTTGAGCTCGGGGATTGCGTCAAAGGTCCCGAGCCTCGGCGACCTGCTCTCTGTTGCGGTCGGCGAACGGTGGAATGGGAAAAGGTGAAATTATTCCCTTTTCCTGGCGCGCTGACGATGGTGTGGCACTAGTTCACTAGGTACACTTATAGCTGGTGTAGTCCCGCTTCGTCGCACTTAGCGTGATCGAGGTCGCGCGCGTGTGGTTCGTCCGCCCCGGTGAAAAATTAACAAAAAAAAATTTTCTCTATTTCTCCGCTTGCTGCTTGGACCGACCTAGCGTCCAAGTCCCCCAAGGGATGCCAGTTGTTACGTGTGAGGGGTGGGTGCAAGGAGTAAGTCGGTTCAAGTTGGAGTCACAACGCTTTATTTCGTGATTAGGAGAGCTCTGCTCTGTTCTGCGGTCGCCGGTGTTCTGCCTGCGAAGCCTCCGATGCGACAAGTCGGAGGCTGCAGTCTCCAGCACAAAGTGCAAGCTTGCACTTTGTGCGTGAGAACGCTCCGGCTCACGCGCTCCCGCGCGAGGTGCTACCTCAGCTTCGCCGGCGGTCACCTGAGCCCAAAAGCTCGTACGTGACAATGGAAAAACTTGCCGTCCCGTCCTATCATAGATAATCGATGAACTACTAAATGTCAGTGTAATAAAAAATAAAGTGTTTTGTTAACAACAAATTACTTTGGATAACCATGCACAATTTTAAGATAGTACCCATCGGTATCTATTATAGGACGGGACGGCAAGTTTTTCCATAAAAAAGTTGCGTTCTACATGCTAGAATTTGTTACTGTTTTTTTTAAATGTGGGATCGATTTTTTGTATGAATTAAATCTTATATTTATATATAATATACACTTGCTGATTATTGTAAAAAACATTACTGTTGCATCAAGCAAGAATATTCTCTATTATATAAACTGAATAATCTCTAAAATCCAACAAAATAAAACACTTTCACTAGCTATTCATAAGAATCCCTTTCGACATACAGTCTGAGAATCTACCATCCAGGAGACGATAGGAAAAGTTATGAATTATTCATATACACTTAAACAACTTAGAAACTTTCATATTCTTACACTTCACTAGCTTCTCACAGTACAAGACAATTTTTTCCTTATACTGAATATTCTCTATGTTGAAACTTTCTTTGATTTTGAACCAAGAAAATAAAACACACTCGCTATTTGTAAGGATCCCTTTCGACATATAGCCTGAGAGTCTATCTCCCAGGAGACGATAGGAATATTTAATAATTGTTCATAAGCACTTCCACAATTGTAGAAACTTTCTTGCGTGGAAGATTGAATATAATCGTAACACTCAACCAACTTGTCACATCACAAGAAAATTATATCTGAAATATAAAAGAAAACATTTAAACAAAGAATCAGTTCACAAATTATTTATTTGTATTTTATATTTATAAAAATAAAACCAAATAGTATGTATACAAAAAACACAGTTTTAAAATAATACTGCTTTTATAAAATATATATTTAGGTTAAATTTTACTTTATTTACACTGATTTTTATAATTACTAATAAATAGAATTTCTTGCTGATATATTAATAAACTCTGTTATTTTCATCGTTGTCTCACTCTGTTATTGTAATCGTCGTCTGCACCACAAACTGTATAAAAGTATATGACCAAAATTTAAAAAATTTGACACAATTTTGAAATTATTTAATATCTTCAAACGTGCAAAGAACGCAGCAGTCTGGTAGCAGTGGAGGAGGAGGGGCAACAATTGGGCACAGCGAGGAGGAGTTAATGCTCCAAGAAACAGGCCTCCAGAAGGAGGGCAAAATTAAAATTGTAAAATAAAACAAAATAAAATATGAAGTTTTGAAGAAACGAATGTTTGTGTAAAAATAAAAAACTTACACTTCTGCTAGACAGGTATAAACTAAAGAAAATATACTTTTTTCACAATGCTGCAGATCTCAATATCAGACCTTCTTCAATAAAAATTCTCTTGTCACAATTACTTCTTTTATATAGAATCTGACAGCTTCATAATATCCTCATAATCTGAAAAATAACAGAGAATATTTAAACAAAGAATCAGTTCACAAATTCTTTATTTGTATTGAATATCTATAAAAAATAAAACTAAATACTTATCTAATTATATAAACTATTAGTTGATGATTGCTTCTGATTGCATAGAAAATATAACACTTTTGGAACTTTTGCAACATACATTTGCAATAAATTTATATTAGATTGAACTGATTTATTTAATTATTAACACTTATAATTTACTGCTGGCATATACATTTTTCTTTAGCACTGTGTTATTGTACTGTGTAATCGTCGTCTGCACCACATAATGCATGTGTATGAAAGTAGTAGTATATCTATATCTAGTAGGAGTAGGACTGACGTCACACGATGACGTGTCCGCGGAGAACATTTTTCTCCAGGAGAACAATTTTCGTTGAGGAATTCATGACTCCGAACATTCACTTCACACTAACTTTTGATAGAAGCCATTTCACAAAATATGCTCCTGATGTGATTTTGATAGTTTTTTTAGAAGCTTTCATTTGAGTTCTCATATATGAGAAACAAAGCTGCCGAAGCAGAGAAAACAGTACCCCGTGTTTCTAAAAAGGCCTATGACAAGTATAATAGGGTCTGGCTAGCGCCCGACGGCGGCGTGTGTACTGACGTACCTTATACTTGCCATCGTGGTGCTGCCGCACCCCTTGATATAATACGGTCTGGCTAGCGCCCGACGGCGGCGTGTGTACTTGATCCCTGCAGAATAACAAGCATAATACCAGACTGATGTTACATAGCTTTTCATCGATATAGTTGGTCGTACGATTACACCCAGGCAAATATGTAGAGCTGTAGGGTGACGTTGAATATTTTTTTATACATAATGCTTTGCACATTTTCATGCAGTATAACATGCAGAATTGCATGTAGTAAGTATGCAGTTCTTTATGCATTATTCCATGTATGTTTCTCTGCAGAATAACATGCAGAGTTCCAGGCAGACATTTCGAGAAAATTCCCGTTCATATCCATGCCAAATGGCAAGCTTAACAATATACAAGTACATAAGCAGATTTGCATGCAAATGAACATGCAGCCATATCTGCTGGTAAATATTCAGAATAATAAGTAGGTTTACATGCAGTACAACAGGTACGTCAACATGCAGTATGACAGGCAGGTTTACATGCAGGTATTTTTTGTAATGGTAAACACATTCTAAATGAAGTATCAGTTATTTGAGATTTTTATAATATGAAGATTTCATAAAGGCAAGATTTCCATAAAAAAATTTCAACACGGTTTCACTGTATCATGTTGTTTAATATTTTCCGATTCCCTTATTCACGAAGTGGAAGACAATCCTAACAGAAAGATCTATTTGATGATGACTATATTTAATATTCTAAACTACGTAAGTATTACTATATGCTCTTGATTCCTCAATGTAATCGCCTTCTAGGGATGAAAATAACAATTTATTTAAAAGACTACATACCGAAGCCCTTACAACTTGTAGCTACAAAAACTTATGGAATTTTCGTAAAATCGAATGTAGTGAAGTCATTTTAAAAAAATGGTGTTAATTCAGTGGACCCTAATGCCAATCTGTTTACATATGACATACATACATATTTTATTAATGAGTTTTCGATTTTCCAAGTCGATGTACATAAGCATAAATTCTTATCGAATTAATCTTTTGTTTACATAATGAAAATATCGTATAAAACAAACACTTAGAATTTTGGCTACATAAGGGTTGAGGAGAGTTTGAAAATTAATTTTGAATTTAAACGATTGAATATAATTGAAAATTCCGTAGGTTATAAATTTGGCAATCATTTATTGTAAATTCGTACATGCTTCAAGTTGACTAAGCGGAATATTTGCATTTCCATTTTAAAGCTTTTTTTTGTATCTTTGGGAAAATCGTCCACTTTGGAAAAAAATGAAATTGGTAAAAAAAATAATTCGGAAAAATTTATGGGAAAATTGTCCTCCAATCGTTCAAGTTATTTTGATTTCATGCCCTATTATTTGGAAAACCAGACTTAGAACACAAGCAATGTTACTGAAAGTAAAAAATACTTCAATTTTATAAAGAAAATTGTTTGTAATCATACCACATGCAGTTGATACGTTGATTGTTAAGAATATAACCAGCAGCGTTAAATAAAAATCCGTGCCATGATTTGATAAGCCAGATAGCCAGTATACCAGGGATGTGAATGATATAGATTCCAATACTAATCCGGGAAGCTGAAGAGTTTATATAAAATATTTCAAATTAATATGATAAAGTATAGGCAATTTTTGCGAATTCTATATAATTTATTGAGAAACATGAATGCTCATGTGGTTGCTAGGAAAATTTATATAAATAATTTTTTTCGTAAACTTCTTGTAACTTTTTGGGTTTCTTAACTGATAATAATAATAATAAAAAAAATAAAATCACCTGACAAAAGGAGTTCGATCACTTTATAATTTTATTTCCTTTAATAACAGAAATCTTTAGTTAAAAACAATGTCTTTCCCGACAACTTGATCCAGTATTTTAACATTTATAACTTTTGATACCCTTAATGTCACAAAAATTCTAAGAGTTTACTCTATCTATACGGTTAATTCATTGTTTTAAACAAAGATAATTGTCGAACTATCAATTTGGAACCCTTATATGGTAAAATTTCAAATCTATCTATCTATCTATGAAAATATTAACGCGTAAACATCTTCACGTGAAGGGTCTGTTCGTCAGACTACCATTTCTTTAGTGATACTTCTCCTATACCTTCGATTTTACATAAATTTCAGTTTTAAACACGACCTCGCGATAGAAATCTGCAGTTTTTGCAATAAAACATGCAGATTATTAGTCAAAATTCTCTGCACATGTTTAGGCACAACACGGCTACTAGGGAAACAAAAATATTTTGGTTTTTTTCTGAATAAAAGTATTGCAACGTACACGGACCCTATCCCCTATTAAAAATTTTAATTTAAAAGATTTTTTAATTAAATAAAGTCATATACATGGAATAAACTTGCATAGAGTCATGTGTGTAACATTATTTTATAATTTATTAGATTATTTATACTTTATACGCGTCTGTATTCAACATATGAGTAAAAGCTCCAACTTACAACATTCATATCAACCATTTAAATAATTAATTTATGAAAATAAATGCGAAAAACATCGTTGCAAGATTCAGAAAAAACACAGCGCGCGCGCGAGAATCGAGTCGATAGCCACGGCTAAGTTTGCCCCCGGAGATGAAATTATATGTTTCACTTCATATATAAACTTGTCAAATATGTACGAAGTAGATAGGCATACCAGATCACACGGATTCCAAATCAGCCCCCTCTACTGTGAAAGTGATCTGGTACCCGTATACGCTTTCTAGATCAGCCCCTCTCCGAGTGATTCAGAATCCGAAGGGAGGTTTTCCACCTCTCTCACATGATCCAGTATGCCTATAGCTGTTTCTACTTTTTCTACTTTTTTATTTAGTTTTTAAATTTTTTAAATTTTTTAAATTGTTTTTTCATTACAATTGATTGATAGCCATATTGTTTTTTTTTATTTTGCTTTCTCAAAGAGAAAGCTTTGTAACGGTGCAAATTTTCAAATCGATAATTTTCATGAATTCTTAGGTTTTGAGTCTTCCTGAGTCCGAAAAACGTGTTTTTGAAAATTGTACGGATGTGTGTATGTATGTACGTACGTACGTTCGTATGTATGTGCCAAAAATTGTATTCACCATAACTCTCAAACGGATCGATATATCGAGCTCGAATTTTGTGGACATGTTATGGCACTTCTAACTTAGATCTGATTAAATTTTGGAGGCGATTGATGGTTTATTTTTCCCACCCGCCCACCCGTGCGAAGCACGTCTTTAAATAGCTTCCTAATTTGGTATGCAGCTGCTTTTACTCTACTACCCTGTCCTTTTTACTATCACCCCGCACTTTAATCTTATAACCTGCACTTTTTAATATCATCCTTCACTTTAGTCTAATACCCTGCACTTTTTTCTGCCATCCTTGCCTAACTGCCTTGCCTAAACAAAATTAATTGATTATACGCTACATTATATTTATACTATATAAGTACATGTTTTTTTAAAGTATAACAATAGTCAATTCTGCGTAAAGTTTTTCTTTGAAAAAAAGTATTTTTGTAGAATGATTTCGTGCATATATAAAGGTGATCAGTACTAGTATAAAGAAATGTTATTATATATTTAAATAAAATAGTACAATTTCAACAGGGAACAAAATGTATCATTTATTTTCAACAGAAGACTATAATTGATAAGTACAGTAATTTGACACAGTGCCTAACTATTAAATCATAAATTTATTAATTGTTTAATTCAATTAACGTGTCAACGTAAGATTAAACGAATGTTGTCGCTGTAATAGCAGATATTACTAAAAAAGTAAAATAAATGTTGTCGCTGTAATAGCAGACATTACTAAAAAAGTAAAATAAAAGTTGTTAACACATTGTCGCTGAAACGCAGACTAATTTCAAGAAATTTAATTTTAATGCGTCATAAGAATCAATCGCAATCAATTTTGCTTTCTTAAAGACAAAGCTTAATTTTCTCGTTTTAATAGCAGATAGATATTGTCGCTGTAATAGCAGACATAGTATTACAAGAACATTAGAAAAGCATTTATGATGACATTGTTGAAATATAAATTAATTTATGGCCAATTTTAAACTCTCAACCGCAGCCGTGGCCAAACCTTACGTATATCCAATTCTGCACTGCTTATGTTCCTTTGAGAAAGCATTCTGCTACTCAGTTAGCAGCGGTTTTTTTCATTACAATTGATTGATAGCCATATTGTTTTTTACTTTTTTATTTTTTTCATTACAATTGTTGATAAAATATTTTCATGAGTTTGACATTGTGTAATGCGCAGGTAGTCATGAAAATTGGATTATGGTTTGTGCATAAGTTACACACTTGTTGGATGATCTTGAGGATAGCCATATTGTTGAATGTTATGAACTGGAAATTTAAAACGTTGCAGCCACTTTTGCCGGTATTTTGTGAAGATTCACGGAGCAGATTTCCAATTTGAGAGTCAATTCTTGTCCCATGCTATTCCATGATAATTATGTTAGAGCCACATATTTTCTGCTTGCAATTGATTAGAAAGTCTATACAATGAAAATGGTTTTAGGTGAAAATGGTATAGGATCACCACTGTGATTGAGAGGAATGATTGCTATTTCCTTTAAAATATAATCACCTCCCATTTGTTTAAAGCCAACCATATCTACTGCATACTCCATTTTTATTATTTTTTTAAACAAGCTTCTTTACCTCTCCACTAACAGGATTATACTGAGTAATGCAATCATGCAAGATCAGACAGTAAGCTGATGTAGATGCTGGGAAAGGTTTTAAAGTCTCAATTTCTAGACGCACGTCTACAGGAGCATTTTTTAGAGTTTCATTGTGCCGTGAACAGTCAATAACTATAGTAATACAAGTGGAACACTATTGATATAATTTTCTTTATCCAACAATTGTTACGGATCTCTTCCTTAGTAGGTTCTTTGAAAATCAACGTACATATCATAGAGCGTTGCATACTGATTTTTAAATACATCAATGTTCCGATTACCGTATGGATAAGATTTCGAATTCAAGAAAAGTTTTACATTACTAATTTCACAATGATCAAATCTGCTATAATTGGCATCTTTAAGATCTTTTCTCTTAGTTTGTAATCCAACTATCACAAAACGAGGTTTTTCCAATTGATTTGAAGTTTTTACTGTCCATACATGTTTATTGGCTGCTGGAAGTGATGGGTATTTAAATAACTCCCAGGAACGATAACACAAGTTTACTTGAAAGTTGCAGCAGCCGTACTTTCTTGAATTACTGCTTTACATCACTTTTTGATCTAGTGAGAATGAGTTCATGCTTCATATTAACTACCACCTTTGTATAATCTTCTGCAAAACCCAAGACCATGTTCAAAGGAATATAACCTTCAAAGTATCCAGCATTATTTTTCACAGACGATTCCATTTCATTCAAACCTTTCCATCCTGCATTTTTTAAAGCGAAAGCTTGCCTCGGAGTAAATGAAGGCCATCCTTTCATAAGACTGGTCATACCAACATTTTTACATTTATCAATCTCCACCGCGTTCATTTCATAACGAATTTCATGAAACAGATGACAAACTCCATTATTTGCAAAGTCAGTTTTAGCTAACGCATTTCCGTCTGATTTTCGTAATGTCCCATAGACTCGAATATAACTGCGAGACGGTAAGAGACATAGATCTTGATGCTGGATGGTAATACGAATTTCATCACTGTTATTAAAACTTAATGAAGAGTATGGCTGATGGGAATGTAATTCGTACTGGGCAATATACTCATCGAATACGACACCTGTTGAATATGAAGAATGTCGTCCATTTTTCTGGAAGCAGCAGAGAATTATACAACTGATTTTTTTCCATAAACTTTTAGTCCTATGCTATTGAGGAACTGTATGCTCTGCCGTGTTAACGGTTTGACTTTCTTTTGTCGACTGATGGATGTTTGACATTGTGATTGTCTTATATGCACATTAGAATTGTAAACAATGCCCATTATATAGCTTTGATGTGAAGTCTAATAGTAATTTCTTCTCCTCGAAAATTCACCAAGTTTCCGTCTTGATCCAAGATTCGAATTTGAGGATTATCTATGCACTTAACACTAAGTGGAAGATAAATGACATGAGACGGAACTTCTATGATTTTGAATCCTGGCGGAACTAGAGAAGAATTCATGGATTATATGAACCTTTTTGTTATTGATGAATGCTCCAGCAGTAATATTACACTCTACTCTGAGTGCATTTATCTTCAATATTTTTACTGGCAAATCAGAGTTGTGATTGATTTTTTCTTTGAGAATGCGTGGAGCAAAAACCAAGAAGACGACCTATAGAATTACTAGGCGTAAAATCTAGTGGATGACTGCATTTAATTTCACTTCTAAGAGTATTATTGTTAGCTTTCAAGTTGAATTCAATTTTTTTAGATTTCAAAGATTCATTCAAAAATTGGTTAATAGATTCAACCTCGTAACTTCCAGTAGGAACAGTTATTGTAACTCCATTTTTTATATGAAGTTTATTATTTGTTTCATCTACATTGGGAATTGAGTTAAGCGTTAAGAGTTCAATTAATCCCAAAGCGTAATTTTTATGCTATGACAGTTCAATTGAAGGAAAATATTGAACTTCTAAAACAGAAGAATTTCCTGAAAGACTCAAAGTAAAACTATCTTACATGACTGATTGAAAGAGAATGATTGAATTTGAATAAGCATTGCCTTTTTATAGGCTTTCGCTTAAAAATCGAAGACAAAGATGACCACAAATAAATGTGTTAAAATTTTGATATCTGTTATAATTATATTTTACTTCTTTCACATTGAAGTATTTCATAAGTTCAATAGGAGGTCTAAGATCGCCAAAACTGTCAAAGTAAATGATGCTAGAACCATTTTTTCGATAACATATCCAGTGTGTGCCTTTGTTTTGATAATCATCCAAATTAACAATAGCAGATTCAGTATGCCAAGGACCATTGGAAGGCAGATTATTTCTCATGAAAACTCCTCTAAAATTTGGGATTTTCAATACATTTGCATATTTTATGAGATCATAGTCAGTTAGTGGACGATTTGGTAAAATTAAATCGACGTTTTATTTAAATTTGACCATGTCCAATGTGAGGCTTCATAAATAATCCCATTCCACTTTTATAAGGCTTAAGATAAAGACCTTTGCCTAAAGCAATAGCTTCCATAATTTTATTGTGTCTTTTACTTTCTTCATAATCTTTCTGAGTAGTTTTAGCAGCATTTACTGCTTAGCTATTCCAGCAGCTCCTCCTGCTAAAGCACCGGTAGCAATGAGTCCTGCAAATCATGGTATAAGAATATTTTTGATGGTAATGGTAGAACACGTGGAATTATAACTTTTTTCTTGCAACCAACGCTCTTAACAGCTTGTCGTACGCCTGTTAAAGCGGATTGAATAACCTTGCGCGAACATTTACTTGGTTTTATTGTTTTTTTATCTGCAGTTACTAATTTACTGAATTTTAGCCCCATTCCAATTTTTGCTTTTAATTTCATGGCACTTGCAACAACCAAAGCAGTGGCTTTTTCACCAAGGCTTGCATCTTTAGCTTTTACACGTTCCCAAGCTTTAGTAGCAAGATTCATGTCTGCTACTTTACGATCGACATTTTTCTTAGAATAATCAATGTCATGTTGTTTACATGCCTGATCAAGCGGATTTATGCCGGGATCCCCTCTTTTAATTCGCTTCTGTAGTTTAGTTCCGGGACCACAGTATTGATATCCAGGAAGGTGCATTTCAATAGGCAAGTTATTGATTACTTTATCAAGCAATCCATGACCTTTTGGTCGTTTCTGTAACTTGTGTACAATCATCTCTCTTCGAGTCAAGGGGCGCGGTAGCGCCTCGATGGCAAGTATAAGGTACGTCAGTACATACGCCGCCATCGGGCGCTATAATCAGACCCTATATACGTCTCATAGGCCCTGTTGGAGATGTGACATTCGGTTTTCTTCGCAGTAAGAGCTTTGTTTCTCACTTATGAGCACTCAAATGAAAGCTTGGAATAAAACTAGCAAAATCACTTCAGGATCATATATTGTGAAATGGCTTCTATCAAAAGATATTATGAAGTGAAGGTTCGGGGTCGCGAATTCTTCAACGCGAAAATTCTTCTCCCGACGGAAAAATGTTCTCCGCGGAAGTACGTCATTGTGACGTAGGCACTACGTATACTATTGCTTGCATCTATACAGTTCATCAAGTGTGCGGAAGAGCAGACGATGGTGTATTCACATTTTTTGATTTTTGAATATAATAACACATATGCAGTGTTAAAGAAAAATAAGTATTGTACAAAATAAAGTACCAAAGTGATTTTATTTTCAACATAATATGCAATTTATAAAGCTGGGTTTGATGAAATATTTAAAAACTGACAGATATAATTATGAAAAATTTTCACAAACAAGACTAATAGCCTCAAATTAGATAAGTATATAGTTGTACTATTTTTTAAATATACAATACAGGAAAGATTCATGAACTTCTTTGTTAAAATATATCCTTTTATTTTTCAGGTTTTTTTACTATTAGATTATATAAAGAAATAACTATTCTGTGATCTGGCAGCTAGTAAAGTATTAAGAATTCATCATTCAAGAAAGTTTACGTTGTTGAAGTGAATATGTAACTTTTTCTATCGTCTCCTGGGTTCACCTTTCAAGCAAGTTTCTACATTCTTGAAGTGGATGTTTAATTTTATCTATCGTCTCCTGGGAGGTAGACTCTCAGGCTATTCGTCGAAAGGGATCCTGATGAGAAGCTAGTGAAAGTGTTGTATTTTCATCATCCAAGAATCCAAGAAAATTTATACAGAATTTCCAGTTTATATAATTTTCTTGTGATGTGACAAGTTGGTTAAGTGTTAGGATTATATTCAATCTTCCACGCAAGAAAGTTTCTGCAATTGTGGAAGTGCTCATGAACAATTATTAAATTTTCCTATCGTCTCCTGGGAGATAGACTCTCAGGCTATACATCGAAAGGGATCCTTACAAATAGCTAGTGTGTTTTATTTTCTTGGATCAAGAATCGAAGAAAGTTTTAACATAGAGAATATTTAGTATAAGGAAAAAATTGTCTTGTATTGTGAGAAGCTAGTGAAGTGTCAAGAATATGCATTGCTCATGCATGAAAGTTTCTAAGTTGTTTAAGTGTATATGAATAATTCATAACATTTCCTATCGTCTCCTGGGAGGTAGACTCTCAGGCTATTCGTCGAAAGGGATCCTGATGAGAAGCTAGTGAAAGTGTTGTATTTTCATCGTCCAAGAATCAAAGAAAATTTATACAGGATTTCCTGCTTATATAATTTTCTTGTGATGTGACAAGTTGGTTGATAGTTACGATTATATTCAATACTCCACGCAAGAAAATTTCTACAATTGTGGAAATGCTTATGTTAACTTTTCCTATCGTCTCCTGGGAGATAGACTCTGAGGCTGTACGTCGAAAAGAATTCTAATGAATAGATAGTAAAAGTGTTTTATTTTCTTGGTTCAGAGAATATTCAGTTTATATAAGGAAAAAATTATTTTCTATTGTGAGAAGCTAGTGAAGTGTCAAGAATATGCATCACTCATGCATGAAAGATTCTAAGTTGTTTAAGTGTATATGAATAGTTCATAACATTTCCTATCGTCTCCTGGGAGGTAGACTCTCAGGCTGTTCACCGAAAAGGATGCTTATCAATAGCTAGTGAAAGTGTTTTATTTTGTTGGATTTTAGAGATTATTCAGTTTATATAATAGAGAATTTTCTTGCTTCAGATTATAAAGGAAATAACTTTTTTGTGATGACAAGCTAATGAAGTGTTAAGAAGATCTATATTCATCTTCTATGTAAGAAAGTTTCTATACAATTGTTGAAGTGCTTGTTTATTATTAATTATTTCCTTATGACCAGCTAGTGAAAGTGTTTTATTTTCATCGTTCAAGAATCCAAGAAAGAATTCTCAGTTTATAAGTCCTTATGACAAGCTAGTGAAAGTGTTTAATTATCATTTGTCCAGAATCGAAGAAAATTTTTACTGAATCTTCAGATTATATAAGGAAATAGCTATTTTGTGATGTGACAAGCTGGTTAAGTGCGTTGACAATATTCCTCGATTGCTGATCTTCTTGTGAATAATTGTTAACTTTTCCTTTCGTCTCCTGGGAGGTAGACTCTGAGGCTGTGAATCGAAAGGGATCCTTATGACCAGCTAGTGAGTGTTCTATTTTCATCGTTCAAGAATCGAACAAAAGTTTTATAGAATTTTCAGATTATATAAGGAAATAATTTTCTTGTGATGTGACAAGCTAGTGAAAGTGTTGTATTTTCATCGTTTAAGTATCAAGAAAGTTTTTACACAATTTCTATTGGGAGGTTACGCAACTGTCATGTTATAAAGGGAAGGAATTCCTGTGAGAAGCTAGTGATGTAAAAAATGTTTTTTCAAGATTTATAATTATTATATAAGTTCATCATATATATTATGTGAATTATATTATCATGTGAATTATTATTAAATTATTATGTGTAGGAAAAAAAGTAAAATAACTATACCATTTTTTGCTTGTTCTCGACAAATCACACTTGAGATCCACAAATTCACACAATAATTATTGAAAAATACCATAGTGATTTACACTTATTCACACATATACATAATTTAAAAACTACAAAAAGTCAAAAGCACTGGTCAAGTCATGTAAATTAATTGAATATGTTTATTAAAACACTCTACAACACTGTTGTACTTCTCTCTACAAAAAACTTTAGCGAAAACTTGTGCACTAGCTTCGGCATGCCATTCCAGGGGAGGCGTGAAAATCTTCTTAAGACGTAACACGCAGATTTCGAAGCAGCATTGACCCAAAAACGAAAAGACAAAATTCTTTTAACAAAGCACCGGTGCTTTAAATCAACAAAAAGTCTCAATAAATTAAATAAAAAAAAATAACTTATCTGACTCCAAACAGCAATGATCGACCAAGGGAAAGCACAAGTTTCCCATCACCACAGTGTACAAGTCCCAAAAGAAATCACTCCTCGGAGTAGCTGACCATCCATAGTTGCTCCTGAGTACGAGTTTCGATCCCGTAGCAACAATTTTAAAATACTTTAGCAGCGACAAAGTTAATCACGCGAGAGGTTAAACACTGACGGTATAGCAGACGTATCGTCGATAACCCCAGGGCTACAGAGCGACTTACCGACGCCACAGATTGAGCACGCGCGCACACTTTTAGAACTAGGGCGCTAGTGACAAACACTAGTACCACTGCTGCGGCCATCTTCAGTGAGCGTATGCACATTAATTTTTAAATTTATAACTTATTCAGTTGATGTTAACTATTCTTTGTAATTTAGGTATTACATACCTTTTAAAAGTAGTGAAATCTCCCCCCCCCCCCCAAAAAAACCTTTTCAAGGTAAAAGGCTGGCAAGTATAAGGTCGTTTCATCATGTAAAACTTGAAGATTAATTTTGCAACTCTTGATATCTCAATGTCACAAAAATTCTATGTGTTTTCTCTATCTATACAGTTATTTCATTATATTAATCAAAGTTAATTTTTAAACTCTCGATATCCCTTATGTGGTGAAAATTCAGAGTGCTTATTCTATAAGTCTATTTTCATTATGTAAATTAAAGTCAAACTTTCAATAATAATGTAAATAATATTCTATCAGGTTTATTGTGTACGTTTATTACTTTTCCCTTAGTAAAGGTTGATAAGAAATGTTATTATAATGCAATGATTAAAAAGGTATTTCTAATTAGTTCAACAAATAATTATGTTAATATATGTGTCTTCTTTTACCTCGTAAATGAGTGAATCACAGACACTGAAGGAACATTATGATGCTTATACATGAAGCTGAATAACTTGAAATTTTCATCTATCTATATCAATATGAATGCGTAAACATCTTTGCTTGAAGGATCTGTTGGACAGACTACCATTTCTTTAGTGTTTCTTCTCTATACCTTCGATTTTACATAAATTTCAATTTTAATATAGCAAAAGAAAGTTATGATATCAATAAAGAAATTGGCAAGTTTTTGTTATAAGAAGCAATTGAGTTGATATAAATAAATAATTGTTTAAATCGGAGAAGGATTATAAATATATAAGTATTCATCATTATAAACACTCGACCAAATTGTGACATGTGAAAAGGTGGATAGCCTGTGAAAAGGTACTGTCGGTAGAATTGTGGGAATAACTGCGATTGCCGCCACGTCCTGCGCATTCCAGCTGACGTTTAATGACTGATCACTCTTACGCCGTATTTAGTGTGGGAGGTTAGGTCACCGTACTTCCGGTAAATAGAGCGATCCGTGACCGGTCACAAACATGCGCAAAGCATAGCACTAATTCGATATTATTCAAAGTTCAATAGTATCCGAGTGTACATATAAGAATGATGTTCTTACATGACATTATCACATGAAAAATGTGCTCATAATATATTACAGGATTGTTTCGCATTATGAAAACTTTTTCGATTATTTATGGAAGCAACGAGCGGATGTTCAATCTACTCTACTTAGTAATTCAGTAAATTGCTATCCTTATTTCATGAAAAATCTATGTCCAAGACGATCATTTGCAATTAAATATAAGATTTAATTCATACAAAAAATCGATTCCACATTTAAAAAAAACAGTAACAAATGCTAGCATGTAGAACGCAATTTTTTTTATATAAAAATGAAATTTATGTAAAATCGAAGGTATAGAGAAGAAACACTAAAGAAATGGTAGTCTGTCCAACGGATCCTTCAAGCAAAGATGTTTACGCATTCATATTGATATAGATAGATGAAAATTTCAAGTTATTCAGCTTCATGTATAAGCATCATGTTCCTTCAGTGTCTGTGATTCACTCATTTACGAGGTAAATGAAGACACGTATATTAACATAATTATTTGTTGAACTAATGAGAAATACCTTTTTAATCATTGCATTATAATTACATTTCTTATCAACCTTTACTAAGGGAAAAGTAATAAACGTACGCAATAAACCTGATAGAATATTATTTACATTATTATTGAAAGTTTGACTTTAATTTACATAATGAAAATAGACTTATAGAATAAGCACTCTGAATTTTCACCACATAAGGGATATCGAGAGTTGAAAAATTAACTTTGATTAATATAATGAAATAACTGTATAGATAGAGAAAACACTTAGAATTTTTGTGACATTGAGATATCAAGTTCTGATTCACGACTGACCGATGTACAATATGAAACAGCTATTTTATTATTTTAGATTCAATTTTAAAGTTACCTTTGTCACGTCAACATGGATTTTACTGAGCAGAAAATCAAACTTCTAATCGCTAAATTTGACTTTGGAACACAGAAGGCAAAGAAGCTACACGGAGAATTACTACCAGATAGTATAAGAGCAGTTTTCTGCGGTCCATCAAACTGTGGCAAAACCAATAGTTTATTAGCTCTAACTACACATCCTAACGGTCTTAGATTTGAAAATGTATATGTATACTCAAAATCGTTGAATCAACCCAAGTATTAATTTCTCAAAGAAGTTTTGAAACCAATTGAAGGTGTATCATATCTTCCGTTTAGTGAACATGAATTTGTAGTATCTCCAGATGAAGCGCTACCAAATTCAATTATGATTTTTGATGACGTAGATTGTGAGAAGCAAGACAAGGCAGAACATTTCTATGTTGTATGCTCATATACCAAAACATCTCATTAGGGACAATATCAATATGCTTGTAATTTATCGTCAAGGTGATGTTAATTTAAAACATATTTACGAAGATCATGTAAATACTGATTTAACTTTCAATGAATTTCGTGATCTTTGTTCTGAATGTTGGAAAAACTATAAGTATGGTTTCATTGTTCTTGACAAGGATAGAGAAATGAATAATGGCAGATACAGAGAAGGATTTGATCGTTTGAGATATGAATCTTATTCTTTGCAGTTTTGTTGTAGACACCAGCTTGTCAGCATGTCTGAGTTCAAGAAAGACAAGGATATTCTCAGTGAGCTCTTGCGAGCACGTAAAGCTATTAAACAAAAATATGCTTTATTGAAACAAGAGAGAGATGATTTTGATAAATTTATTGGTGATACTTTGAAACCTGTCATTACTCCACTCGAAAAGCTCATCGATTCGAGAACAGAAAGCATTAAACCTTCGAATCTTGATATAAAAGTAGGAAAGAGACATGTTAAATCAAGTTTTGTAGTTCATGATATTGAACGGACGGATTCTTCATATAATGATGATAATGATGACGATGATGGCGATGACTTTACTTCGCTAGATGTTACTATCTTGAATTCAACGTATAAATCTGTGCGCGATCAAACCCAATCAACTGACTTTTTATCACTACTGAATAAAAGCCGCACCAATTTAGATAACATATATGGAGTTAGGAATGAAAATGGAGAATATATGATTGGTTGTGTAGAAATTGAATTTGATAATAAAACAATAAGAGTGAATATCGAAGTTATCCTAAAAGTGATGGACTAATGGAGCTACTCTTTATCAGGCAACCAAATGGAAATAAAGTAAGTGATGCAGATCGTAAGAATTATCGCAATATTTTGGAAGCATCGAATGCTCATCGACAAAAATACAGCAAAACTGGAGGTATCCGTACTTCAAGGAGTAGAAAATATACAGATGTATATATATCACCTAAGTTTCGTAGCTCAATGCGCAAACAGAAATCCATCAGCGGAGAAGGTCTCCTACCTAAATATAAAATAGCTAAGAAATCATCTTCCATTGATCTAATTTACTGGGATGATCCAAACGAGCTTGTTGAGCGTCTTCGCTTGCTGATTGCCGAGCAATCTGCTGGAAATAATAATCACGTCAATGAAATCCAATCAATTATTGAGGAGTTACGTGAAGCAGGGCATATATATTGATGCATACGAATTTTTTAAATCATTTATATCATGAGTCTCGATGTGTTTGGACGTACACTAGAGCGACCGCAAGAGGTTACTCCCGGTCTGGCAGGCATTGGTTTCAATTTTACATCAGATGGTCATTTTCATGTACAAAATAAAAGATTGTGTAACCTTGCTTCTCCCAGTAAGCCTAATGATGCAGTCACCCTTGATACTTTACAAAAACTGATAAGCATGTAACGGTCCTGTCCCTTCCCGTGTAAATAGAAAGCGTTCCTTCATGTAAATAGTGCGCGTTGTCTAAGGTATAGCGTTTGGCAAATTCGCGCCTTTTCTCGCGTTATATGTATGCGCGTCGTCTACTGTATGTGTGCGTCGGATGATTAGTGAGAGAGTGGGAGAGTGCGTGAGCGCAGATCAAGGTGTGATTGATTTGTTTCACGGTGTATTGTACGTGTTTTCAAATAAAAGCGGCGGTAAGACTCGTTCGGGGATTATTCGACCGCTGACTTATTATTTAGCGAGTTGAAATAAATAAAGCCTAGGTACGTGACAGCATAGACGAACCTGTGTATTTATTTTCTCTCTCCTTATTCCTCTCTATCCTGATCTAAGAAAAACGAACCCTTACATTGGCGATCCTGCCAGGATAGAGTGAAAGAGAGTTACAAGTTTGTACACAGATTTGATTAAATGGTGCCTGTATTTTTTCCGGTGAGTTTTCCGTGGCCCGGAGAAGAGCTCGTAAATCATCCGGAAAATCCGGTTTATGATTTCGGAGAGAGAGTACAGGAACTGGCCTCCGAAAACTATCAGCTGGGAGAGTTGATTTGTTTATTAGAGGAGAGAGTGTATCGTCTTGAAGAATTGAATTTAAAGTTGGCGCTAGAACGTTTAGACGTGTTAGAGAAAACCGTTAAGCAGAGAAACGTTGAAGTCGACTCTCGTCTGCAGAAGGTCAAAGAAGAAATCGACGTTTTGACATTAAAAATGTCTAACCTTTCTATCTAAAAGTGTTTTTTATTCCAAAATTGTCAGTGTAGCACTAGTGTATAAATAGTATTTTATTTCCGTAAAAAAAAATTTATCAGAAAAGTAATAGTTATTTATATATCAGCAGTAGAATCTCGGGTTTTTTTATTATTATATATTTCAATAATAGTTCAAAATATTCATGGTTAAATTTGTTTAATACACAATATTGTCAATGACTTATAAATATTGCAATATGGTGTGGGAGACAAAAAGCCGATAGAATATGAACTAATGAAATATACGAATTTCGAAAAATAATATCCGAAAGGAGTTATAATAAAATTCGCTGAAGATTTGCAAAGGAGAATTTTATTAATGAGAAAACAATAATTTCGGAAGAAAAAAATTTTTTCGACTTAAGCGAGATTCGAACTCTGATCGGAGAGTTTGAGGGCGGGAGCTTTACCTCTGAGCCATCTAACTCTTAGTAGACCAGCGGTGTTATATACTATCTGTGCCGAGTACACTACAGTATGATGGTGAAAACACGCAGTTCTAAGCTCCTTGAGAAGAATCAAGGTAGTTTGCAGGGAAAAAGAGATGCTTTGAATGAATCTCTTGCTAAATTAAAAGACGATACACACATTGACAATGCTCTTGAAGATGAAGTAATGGCTTTCAATGAGCAAGTTAATGAGAATATGCAAAATATACTTTTGTATATAGAAGAAAATGAAGTTGCTTTCCAAGATTTGACAAACAATGTTCAAACTTCCGAAGAAAATTATCAAGAAGCTCTTAGACAAATAAAAGAACTTGAATTAAAATTAAATACAAGTGAAAAGGAGCTTGAAAAACGATGCCAAAAACGAGATTTTGAGCGTCGTGATAATTGTAATGAGGCATCTAGGGGTGTTGAATTGATTAATATAAAAATTCAACAACTCACCACAGATGTGAATGACATAAAAACATATGCTGAGAATATAAGTGAGGATGCGGATAAATTACGCATTTATATGTCTCAAGATATAACTCCAGAGTCAGCCATAAATGAAGGAGCTGTGGAGCATATAATTCAAAAGTATTTCGAACAATACGAGAGACAGAGAAACTTGAGGGATAATTCTCAAGTAAAATCTCTAGAGGAGCGCATTGTTTTTTTGGAAAATGCCAATAAACATTTGCTATCCAGATTGACAAAAGCTGAAAATTCGAATAAAAATTATAGCGCTCTAATAACAGAGATGCAGGACGTAATAATCGAACAAGATCAGCAATTCGGCGATTTAAGAACATTTAAGTTAAACGCTGAGAATGAAATAGACATTCTGCAAAGCAGATTAAGCACTCATGAGCTTAGCGTTGATAGTTAGTGAGCAGCTCTACGATCTCATGAGAATGACGAAAAATGTCAAAGATCATGAGATTGAAAATGAACAGAAAATTGATCTATTCAAAAGTCGGATCAATAAAGATAATGAAAAATCTAGAGCTACTAGAAATAACTCAATAAAATGGTCAGATGATGAAATAAGAGATAGGAGAGCTTCGACTAGACGATTATCCAATAGTAGTCGATCTCCTTCGCCCATGAGACCAATAAAAGACAGGCTAAGAGAAAATATAACTAAGCCTAGTTTAACTTTGTCTCCGGACAGGAGTACAAGAGTAAACAGAGTTTCTTAAATACGAGTCGCTCTGCTTTTCGGAGAGAAAAAATGTCTGCTCCTATTTTCAAGGCTGATTTATCTGATAAGCCTATGAAATTTTTAAGGGAGATTAAAAGATATATGGGATCGGAGGACTTGCCTCTAGACGGTGTCAAGTATATTTTGGCACGTTCTTTGAGAGGTACAGCAGGTAGTTGGTGGGATATGATAGAAAATTCTATCTCATCATTCGATCAATTCGAAAAAGAATTCAAACAGAGATTTTGGAATTCTGATATCACTGACCAAATCAAAAGAAAAATTGAATATGGTACATACAGTGATATGGAAAAAAAGACTCGAGTAGAATATACTACTGAAATAATGAGTCAAGCTGTAGACATAGGAGAAATGTCCGAAAAAGAGTTTGTAAGAAAACTTGCGGTTCATCATGGATGCGAAGTAAGATTTGCAGTTTCTACACAGAAAATAGAAACTAAATCAGGTTTGCTTGATTTATTATCTTGCAAAGATATTGGAATGCAGAGGGAAAAAGAGAGTAAATCTGTATTATCCAATAAATCTACGGATTCTGGTGCTAATAATAATTCGACAGTACAGAATTCTCAGAAAAATTTTAAACCTTGGAACAATCAAAGGTTTAATAATAACAACAGTAACAATCTGAATAGTCAAAGTAAATCCGAGGAGAGCTCTGAGACTAATAAAATTCAAGCTAAATCCGGAGAAGCTGCGACTAGTCAGAAAACTTCTGGTGGACAGAGTATATTTAAGAAAATGCCACAGAAGAGTACTGGTACTAAATCGAAAAATGGACATGACATTTACTCTTTAGATAGAGAAATTTTAAAAAATCCGTTAGAGGCATGCGGAATGTCG
Source organism: Philotrypesis tridentata (assembly GCA_018906965.1). Taxonomy (NCBI): domain Eukaryota; kingdom Metazoa; phylum Arthropoda; class Insecta; order Hymenoptera; family Pteromalidae; genus Philotrypesis; species Philotrypesis tridentata. The sequence goes on along the minus strand of JACCIB010000439.1, from coordinate 120,198 downwards.
GGAAACTAACGACAGTCGCAGCATGTGCCCCGGATTTTATCTCAAATAGAGAGAGTAATGAGGCGACTGATTTTAGAAAAGGATATATTCAAACGATTTTTGAAGATCCTAGAGGAGCCTTGTTAGATGGTCCGGAGGAGAGAATTCAAAAATGCCAAAACACAGAGTGTCCTGTGATTAAAATAAATTTGCAAGATGTCGAGGTAGAAGCTCTCATCGGTACAGGCAGTCCTACACGTGCATTTCTGATGAATTTTACAGATTACATGTTGATAAATTTAATAAATGTCCAACGTTACCTATTATAGGACAAGTTATTAAAGGGGCTATTGGAGCTCAATCTGTCCGTCTAAAGATTCAATTTTTTGCGGAAGTTACTATTGGAAAAACAAGCAAAAATCTTAATATCATTGTAATTCCGAGATTATCTAGGGATTGCATAATTGGAGTTGATGCTATGGGAAGTTTTGATATGTCTATCAAATTTCGTATGGGCACAGTGGAGTTAAGAGAATCAAAAGATAATATGGAATGGTTAATTTATAAAACCTCTCCATTGAGTATAGAAGAGATAAATCATCGTTGCATTGAGGCAATGGAAGATTTTGGAGAAGTTGAGGATTATTGGAGTCAGGAGGAAGAAGGCGAATTAAATGCAGGTCGGACTTTTCTCTCTGAACTCAATAAAAATTACTCAGAGTTGCATGGAAATCAATGCGAGGCGTCTCTGGTAATTAATAATTTGTCATCAGATGACACAGATCTGTATGACATTACAGTGCAAGAAGTAGAAGAGAAACTTCAGAATTGCCTCTGTAAAAATCCGAAAACTATCGACAGTCTCAGAAATCTCATCTGGAGATATAAAAAGGTTTTTTGTAAAAAACCAGGATTATTAAAGAATTTTGAATATAAAATCAAGATTAAAGATGATTCTACATTTTCTGTTGCTCCATATCCTATTGCAATTAACAATAGAGAAATTGTTAGAGCAATGATAAAAAAGATGTTAGACTGGAAAGTGATTAGAAGGTCGAACAGTCAATACATTAGTCCATTGGTGACTCCAGTAAAAAAAGACGGAACGGTGAGGCCGTGTCTGGATGCTAGAGAGGCAAATAAGCGCTTTGTAAAAGATTATGAGTCTCCTAGAAATGTAGAGGAATTATTGCAAATTTGTGATGAAATTGCAGTGATGACAAGTCTTGATTTAACGTGTAGTTTTTGGCAGATACCGTTAGCCGAAGAAAGCAAAAAATATACTGGTTTTATGCACGAAGGCAAAGTATATGAATTTAACGTTTGTCCTTTTGACACCAGTGTAAGTACCTCAGCATTAGTGAGAGGCTTAGATTTTGCTATCAGAGGGCTCGGTAAAAACATAATAAATTTTGTAGATGATTTATTATGTATCTCCGGATCAGAAGAAGCTCATTTAGTGCATCTTGAAAAATTGTTTAAAAGACTAGAAGAGTATAATTTCACTCTTAGTCTTAAAAAGACACATTTCTTTAGACAAGAAATTGATTTTCTTGGCTTTACGCTTACTCCTGAAGGAATAAAAGCTCAGGAAGCAAAGCTTGAACTAATAAGAGAATTTCCAATACCTAGAAACCATAGACAATTAAAAGGTTTTCTTGGTTTGGTAAATTTTTATGGTAGAATGGTTGATAAGTTTGCATATGCAATGGAACCATTATTTAGATTACTAAGAGTAAAAAAGTGGGGGTGGGGGGACAAAGAGAATGAAGCATTTCAAAATGTTAAACAGTTATTTTTGGAAAATGCTACATTGTCTCATCCTGATCCTACGAAACCTTATATATTGAGAACAGATAGTAGTGATTTTGCGATATCAGGTGCTCTGTCTCAATTAGATGAAAATGGAGTGGAAAAAGTCATAAAGTTCGTTAGTCTTACTTTAAAAGGCAGCGAATTGGCTTATTTCACTACTGAAAAAGAGCTTCTTGCAATTGTTTTTTGTATAATAAAGTTAGACGATTATTTAATAATGGCGAAAGTGCAGGTGAAAACTGATCACCAAGCACTGATTTATATGTTTAATTGCCGATTTACCAGTGCGAGAATACGCAGATGGGTAATGGCAATACAAGACTACGATCTTCATTTTAAACATGTAAAAGGGAAAGACAATGTCGTGGCTGATTTATTATCAAGGCATCCCGATTACATGAGCACGGTAAGAAACAAGCCTGGAGAGATTGTAATCTCGGCTGTTAATAGAAGAAGAAAACTGAGTAAAGAAATGATTTCAGTTTTTAAGAATTTTAAAGCTCATCAAGAAGAGGATGAGAAAATTCAGCAAATGAAAGCTAAAGCTGTACCAGTTTTAGATAAAATTCAAAATAAAAATCTTAAAATGCCGACTTATATTGTGAAAGATGATTTGACTTATAAAAAAAATCGTTTTGAGCAGTATTTGTTGGTGATGCCAGAAAAGTTCGTAAGTAAATTCATTATAGAATTACATGAATTTTATGGTCATATTGGAACTAGAAAATTACAAAAAATGATACAAGAAGATTTTTATGTGAATAATTTAAAACATAAAATTTCTTACTTGTTATCTACCTGTGACTCGTGTCAAAGAAACAAAGTTTCGACAAGGCCGAGCACTGCTAAAAGACAAACAATCATTCCAGAGAAGCCTGGTGATTTATTATCTGTGGATTTTTATGGTCCATTACCAACTTCTACTGCAGGGATGAAGTATATCTTTGCAACAATTGATGTTTTTAGCAAACTGGTAGTTTTATACCCGATAAAAAAAGCCAATACATCTACTGTGTTGAGAAAAATTTTTGATCATTATATCAAAAATTTTGGAAAGCCAAAGAGAATCATGTGTGATCATGGTACTCAATTTACTTCTAAAAAATGGCAGCAAAAATTAGAAGAAGAAAATATACAATTAGTATACTCTTCTGTGCGCCATCCACAAGGAAATGTGGTAGAAAGAGTAAATCGAGAGCTTGGTCGATTTTTCAGAACGTTCGTTAGTGATAAATATACAGGATGGGCTCCGTATGTTAATATCATTCAATCAATAATTAACGAAACGTATCACGAAACGACTGAGTACACGCCTCTGGAGTTACATTTAAATATAAAACCTAGTAGGGTGTGGAAAGTATGGATAAGAACTAATATCCATGCGGATGATTTAATACATGAAGAAAAAATATTCTTGGCAAGAGAAAGAATTAGAAAAAAGGGTGAAAAACGTAATGAAAAATTCAATAAGGAAAAAAAACGTTTTTTCACGAAATATGAAATTGGAGATGAAGTACTTGTACGTGCAAATAATGTCTCAGATGCAGAGAATAGACAAATATCTAAATTTTTCTCTGTATATGAGGGGCCGTACGAAGTACAAAGGAAAATAGGTGAAGATACCTATTTTTTAATCGATAGGGAGACACAAAATAAGAGAGGAAGATTTCACGCGGACGACTTGAAAAAGTACAAGCGTCGCGTAGAAATTTAAACGGCGAGAGTCGAGCTACGCTCGCGCCGAAACTCTTCTAAGAGTTGCATGAGTTGAAGAGAGAGAGAAAAATAATAGATAGACTGGTGTTCTCACTCGCTCGCATTATAAAGCTGTCACCTGTTTGTATACACACAATCAGGTGATCAGTTTGGTTTTTTTTATTCCTCTATTCGTGGCGATTTGCACGAGAGAGGATAGATTCATGGATTTAAATATTAGATGTTTAAAATTTAGATAATTTATTTAAACCAGGTCCTGATTTATTTATGGGATGGTTTAAATCATTGAACGTTAAAAATTAGAGAGTGGTTTAAATCTTTAAATGTTAGATGTAAGATTTTGAGTTTTAACAATTATTTAGATGTATTTAATGAAATAAACACTCTAGTCTTGATTTATACATAAGACTAGAGTGTATTCTAGATAAATGAGATGTTTTATTTTAATTAGACTTATTTATTTAGATGAAACAGAGTAACTTCGTTAAAAGTGCTCTGATTTTGATTTTAAAAAATGATAAGAAATCGGATAAATTTTGCTTGAAATTGCAAAATTTTAATTTATTTCGATTTATTCTAATTACTAATTGTTGGAAAATAGCAACAATTAGTAATTTTAGATGAAAAAAATTTTTTCCCTAAGATGGGATCGAACCGACGATCTTCGAGTTCGAAGGCACGCACGCTGGCGCGATGCCACCATGCCATATACTTGCACTCAGAAAAATTAGAGTCAAGTATTATATGGCTATGAAGATTTTTTTTTCTTCTGTGAAAACTCCTGAAAGCGTTGACGGAGTAATTTTTTTATACACATAGGGCACAAATATGCCTATGTTGTATATTTATTTCCCAAAAGCGTTGCGGGAAAAATCACGCAGCATGTGTGGTTTTGCTGTTGTGAGTTAAGGTATCTTAAGAAGCAGTTGGAGGAATTTGCGATCGAATGGGAGCCAGAAACGGCGAGGGTGTTCTATCCAGCGAATCCACCAATACGACTGCTGTACGACCCGGAAGGAAGCAGTAGAATAAAAAAATATTAAGTGTATTTATTTATGTGTGTGACAAAGTGGGGATTTCTGTGAATTTATTATAATTATAATAGTAATAAATTAACAGAAGGGGACTATGTAACGGTCCTGTCCCTTCCCGTGTAAATAGAAAGCGTTCCTTCATGTAAATAGTGCGCGTTGTCTAAGGTATAGCGTTTGGCAAATTCGCGCCTTTTCTCGCGTGATATGTATGCGCGTCGTCTACTGTATGTGTGCATCGGATGATTAGAGAGAGAGTGGGAGAGTGCGTGAGCGCAGATCAAGGTGTGATTGATTTGTTTCACGGTGTATTGTACGTGTTTTCAAATAAAAGCGGCGGTAAGACTCGTTCGGGGATTATTCGACCGCTGACTTATTATTTAGCGAGTTGAAATAAATAAAGCCTAGGTACGTGACAGCATAGACGAACCTGTGTATTTATTTTCTCTCTCCTTATTCCTCTCTATCCTGATCTAAGAAAAACGAACCCTTACAAGCAAAGAAATTGGCGATGTAAACAGAAAATTTAGTACAATTAAAGTTTCGATACAAGATCCTATAAAAGTAGAACTCAATAAAATCAATGCAACTCTTAGAAATCAGCAAAATATAATAGATAATCTTCGTAAACAATTAGTAGAATATGACAAGATAATCAATCCAATGGAAAATGAAAATTTAGAACTCAATGCAACTCTTAGAAATCAGCAAAATATAATAGATAATCTTCGTAAACAATTAGTAGAATATGATAAGATAATCGAACCAATAATAAAAGAAAAGCAAAAACAAGAAATGAAAGATGCTGCTTCGAAAAAGTTTTGGGATGATATTGAGAAAGAAAATAAAAAGAATTAACAGTGAAGAGTGAAAATGGAGCATCAAAGAGTGGCCGAAGAGTTGCATAAACCAGCTCGTCGCAGATATAAACGAAGAAAATATGACGTACGTGGGATAGATGAGACTTGGCAAGCTGATCTTGTACAAATGATTCCTTACTCTAAAGAGAATAAAGTGAACGTTTTAATAGAATGTTAAAAAATTCAATGTGGATGGAATTTAGTAAACAAGGAAGCTATAAATGGATGGATATTCTGCCTAAGTTGGTCAAAGCTTACAATTCAAGAAAACATCGAACAATAGGAATTGAGCCTAAAAATGTTTCGAAGACGAATGAAAGTCAAATCAAAAAGCGATTTCCAGTTGAAAAGTTGCCTGTAAAGAAACCGAAATACAAAGTTGGAGATAAAGTGCGAATAAGTAAAATAAAACATGTTTTTGAAAAAGGTTATACACCGAATTGGTCCACTATGATTTTTACAATTACGAAAGTAGTAAAAACCAATCCCACAACTTATCACGTTAAAAATTATTATGACAATTCTGTATCTGGTGGTTTTTATGAAACTGAAATTCAAAAGTCAATGTATCCCGAAACTTATCTTGTAGCAAAATTTTAAAGAAAAGTGGAAATCGAATCTATGTTTAATGGTTAGGATTCAGTCACGAGCCTAATAGTTGGATAAATAAAAATGATGTTAAATAAATATAATAGTAATGCGAGGAAAAGGTAAAGGATCTTAGGCACTAGTAAATAAGAAAACATTTGTATTATGTTAATAAACTTGTATATTTTGCATAATTTTTCTACAAATAAACATATTTTATCAATAAATTTTTGTATTTATTTAAGAAGAGGTGTCAAATTTGAATGAATTGCCTCCTAGATATACAATAAACAAAGAGAGTTTATTCGCTGAATTAAACAGTTTATTAAAAAACTCTTCATCTTTTAACATTGCAGATGATATTTTCTCTGGTAGAAAGACTTGAAAACTCTCATCCACTTCAGCAACAACCTTGTTACCGAATCTGGTTTTCACTTGCTTCAGGGCTATTACCATGTAATGTTGATTTTTTTCCAAGTCTGCCGCCTTTTTTCGCGGCAAGAAGTTGCGTTGAGCAATTTTGTTCAGGGTAGATAGATCCATTCTGAAAAAAGGTATAGTTGAAATTGAGGTTAGAGAAAGAAAGAGAAAATATGATAAAGGAAAGTTGATGCAAACTTACTTAGTCAATCTTTCGTTTCTTTGGTGAAGGTAGATAGTTTTCTTCCACTTCGATTTCTCGAATGTGTTCCTCACTGAGCTGCAACGACTTATATAGCCCGTTCCCCACCTCGATTCCTGCCCCTTCCATTGCCTCACGTAAGATGTCCCTACTCTTTGATTCCTTTGATGGTCTCCATTCGTCAAAAATCTCTACTGGAATGTCGTATACAAAAGTGGTTGGTTTATCTTCATAAGGCGTTCTCTCATTGGCTCCCTCCTCCTTTAGTTCACTACTTGCTGTTCTTCATTGGTTTCCCCCTCCAGTTCACTACTTGCCGTTCTCTCATTGGCTTCTCTCTCCAGTTCACTTGCTGCTAGCGCCATCTGATCTTCCATAATTCTGTAATGTCCCCAAGGTGGAGTATCTGTACTATGGGCTAGCAAGTATCTTTTGTCATCATACGGACTTAATGTAATTTTATTCTGTTTTTCGGTATGAACTATGTGTAGTTTTGAACGAATATTATATTGATCACGTCGTAAATAGTAAGTTCTTCAAGACATCTTCGATAGTCTTCGAATGTAATTGATTTTTTAACAACAGCAGATTTTATACCTTTGGCTTTTTTTACTGTGGTTCCTCCATCAACTAAAATACTATACATTTTACTTCTTAAGCCAATAAATTCAGTCATGATTTTGCCACTGCATTCATCTTTCATGAGACCAAGAACTTTTTTATTCTTACGGGGAATGCCATAAGGGTTTTTTTCATCATAATCAGATGTATCAAATCTATGAATATCTTCTTTTATTATTTGATACATGTCAACATCCTCTACTGGATATATTAAGCTATCGGTATCAGTATATAGAAGCTTACACTTTTCTCCTACGCGCTGTTTCATGTATGAGTAATGAAACTCATAAACCAATGTCTTAGATAGATCAAGGATGCAAAGACCTACATAGATTGGCTTCTTGATGGTGATACTTGTTCTTTTCATCTCAATAGCAACCAAATTTTCATCAAATATTGCACAACTATGAAAATTTGGTTGAGCTATGCGAGCTTCTGCTCCATATCGAGCTGTAAATTTATTCAGTAAACGCACATCAACGCGAGATCGCTCTCGTTCAATACACTTTCCATAGACTGCATTAATCAGTAGTTTGAAAAAAGTTTTTCAAATTCGCTCTTTGCTTGCTTTCTCTTCTCGGTATTTAATTCTATATAAGGTTTGAGCCATGGCTTCTATTTAAAGCTCAAGATTCTATGCACTTTTTTCAAGCGAAGTCCATTGTCCAATGCCTGTTTAAGTGTACGATAATGAATCACGTACCTTTTCTTATCGTTTAAAGTAGTGAGAAGTTTCTTCTGTTTTGAGCCAGGCGGTGTACGATGCTCTGCACAGAACGGTAAATCTTGATGTTCATCATGTATTTCTTCAGGATAGTCCAAGTCAACTTCTGCAAAATAGCCAATGTCAGAATCTGCTGACGTGTTGTAAAAGTTTTTATTCGTCTCATAATCAAGCCATGTAAATCCACCAATTGGCAAATACTGAACCATTGCCCATTCATACAGATTATTAATATCAAAATACAAGAGCGTTTTTACTTTCTTCTTGTCATCATATGAAGAGTTCATGTACGGATTGTTCGCTTTGCCATGTCGATTACAGCACTGACTTATTCCGCCTCGAATGCCGGCCAAATAATCATTAGCATGTCAATATCTATTAAAAGTTCTATAATTCTACCTTCGTCATTTTAAGTGCTGCTGAAAATGTTAATTCTGGAGTTGTGTAAAAGTGAGCTGGGCATAATCCATAGGCTTTAAGAGACGTGTCTCGAAAATTTTCAAATATATCAGCCAATAATAAGACATCTGTTTTTAAATGTAGATCTGAATATTCACCCAAAAGTCCTTATATTAAATGTATCCCATACTTGTACCGCATGGAGATAATCTTCCTCAGAAATATGAGAATCTGTTAGTTTATTATAAAATTCATTCTTTTCTGGGAGTTTTGTTGTAATCAACTTATCTAATCAATCTACAAAATCGTATGGAAATATACTTTTCCATCTGAGAAGCTTGATTTTTTGATCTGTAAATCCATCTGATCGAAACTCTTTATCTGCTATTGGTACGTCTTCTAGATATGATGCAAGTTTTTCCAATGAGGAAGGTAAAAAACGCCATGAATCTATGAATCGAAAACTAATGTCATAACCATCAATATACTTAGTGAATGAAATATATTTCTCCTTATTTTGGGGTAATAAAGAAACTCTTCCTATCATGATTGATGAAGTAGTAATCTCTTTTAGAATAAAGTGTGTATCATAATTGAGATTCTGAAAAATAACTGGAATAAATCTTGAATCCTTGTAATTTAAATTGCATGAATTATGAGCTGCACCTCTGAAACTGAACAAAAAATATTATTTTTAGTACATCTCAAAATTCATCTTTTTATTAAATATAATTATATGAATAACATACCGTCCTGTAAGATGACAATGATCTCGTGCTGCAAGTTCTTCGACACGGATGGTTTTTCTACATATATGGCAAACAGTTGACCTCCGGAAAGATAATTCTTCGAGATCTGTAAGTCGCATTGGCTTTGGATTCTTATAGAGTTGATCTATCTTCTCACCGATTGATTTCAATTCTAGAACAAACCATTCTGCAGGCGACTGATCGTTTTCATTATTTCTTCTGCATGATTTATAGCTTGATAATTTATCATCATAGCTACACTTTATACAGTATCCGATGCTGTATGCATTATGTAATTGGAAAGCATTCTCGTTCTCAGTAGGCTTTAATAAACACTTAAAATCAGCATAAATAACAAAAGGCACTTTTTCACTCTTTCTATAGTCATCGAATTTAAGAATGTTATTCTTAGCGTCGGGTAGATTGATTTGACAGTTATTCATATGTTTACAATGAATTTCGTGAGATTTCAATCGTTCATCAGAATAAAATACTTGTAAACATCTTTCACAATGGTAGGATTTTACATGGGTTTTAGACAATTGAGAACTCAACAATCGAGACATACTTTTAATCCAAACATAGTGATATTTAGGCAATATTCCATCATCGTCATAGTTATTTTCTTCGAGCTCATCTATGTAAGAATCTTGAACGATGGGCAGATTTTACATGTCTGTCTTTTTTTGATAATGTAATATGGCAAGGTGATACTTCAAATTTTGAATCATACTTCTTAAAATATTCTTCATTTTTTCGAATTTTGAAATATCTTTAAGTTTGACAGGCAATTCAATATTTGTAAAGAGTAACTCGTTCTCATATGCACGATATTGTTGAACTCTATTGGCATTTAATTCGCAAAGATGTAACGCTGAAAGAATTGCATACTTGAAACACTGATTGTCGTTATTATGAACATTAACACAAGCTGTTTTTCTCTGTATGAACTTTGGAAGAGGAATGTAAGAACTAGTCTCAAAAGGAGAATATTTTTTCATGTTTATACACAAACTTATTATTATAATACTCTTTAGAGTCCAACCAGAATGTTTTTCTTGAAATTCTTCTACTTGTGCAAGAATGGACTCTTTTATATTATCTTTAAACTATTCCTCTAAATTTGTAGAGACACTGTTTTACTTTCACTTGTAAAATATTTAATATCAGTCGTTTCCTCTCCATTTTTCTGCATAGAAAATTCAGTGATGAAATCTGAATTGATTTTCACTGCACTAAATTCTTCTAAACATGCTTGAACCTTAACTATAAAAATATTTTGTGCATCATTCAAGAAATTTCTTATGTCCACATGTTTTATATTTACAACTACACCTGTCCAGATTTGGTTTTGAAAAGCTGACTGCACATCGCGCCATTCAACACTAGCTTCTTCAGGTTGAAGACTTCCTCCTTGATGCACATGCTGTTCCAATTCAACTTGCATACACGAAAGATGTGTTAAACATGTTTGACACTTTGGTTTTTCTGCTCTTGTGAGATCAGATTTCTCTATTTTTTCATTTAATTCCTTTATTGTAGAATCACACATGTCCAACCAATAATTAATATTGTTATTGCTCATTTCACCCATACATTGCAAGGTAGTTCGAAAAAGATGAACAAGATGTTCAAAAAAATTGATTGAAGCCATTTTTAGTCACAAAACTACTAAATTTCTCGACTACTCAAAGTAAACTGTATGTTCGTTCACAAAATATTCCATCTGATAGGGAAAATTTTGACGTACAGAACAGAGAGGGAAATTTCATTGGTAGACCAATGGAAAGATGAGGAAAACTTCTTTTGAGGGGAGAGGAAATTTCATTGGCAGATCAATGCAAAGACTTTTTTGATGGAGAGGGGAGAGATCTGGCCAATCGCAAAAGAGTGGGAGACGGATATTTCTTTTTAGAACCAATCCAAGCTTGGCTTTCAGACTAACCAATCAAGAGCATATTATTTTTTAAGCGTCCAATCCCAAAAGAGCATGAGTTATTTTAGAGGAAGGGGAAAAATTTTCTTGTTATAAAATTCGAGTACAAAACGTTACCTTTTCATTCTTCAGTTTTACTTCTCTCATAACATACTTAAAAGCTAAGTTATGGGTAGGACACCTGATTACGATTTAATGTTCAGAAACATTTTGCTACCATGTTCAGAAGAAAATATTTATTTTCGTGACATTCAAGGCTTCGAAAAAATTTCGGAAGATTTTTTCATTTTCAAGGAAATTAGTTTTCTCAATTTGAGGAAAAATGCTTTACCAACTGCCTATCTTTTCGAGTCTCCGATGTCATGGGAGAATCTTACTGAAGAAGAAAAATGTACATTTTAATGGGTGGAGAAGTATCATCACGGAATATCATGGAACTCTGGAGATATTTCTTTTGAACATTTTCCAAAAATTTTTCAAATGTGCTCGCAAGGAGTTCAAAAATTATACGTAAAGGGAAAGCAGAAGCTGAAATGGATAAAAAAATTTTTACCAAACGCGTAAGTAACGTATCTTCTATTTAATACTTTTTTCATACTTTTTCCATACTTTTTCATACTTTTTCATACTTTTTCTATACTTTTTGGTACTTTCTCATACTTTTTTATACTTTCTCGTACTTTTTTCATACTTTTATCATACTTATAAATCTAATTTTTTAATATTTTATTTTTAATTTATTTCCAGATCAATTTCGAATTTGGAAGATTATGGCTGCCAATCACTAATGGAAACATGCAATCATCAATATGTATGTTTGAATCATTACCTCTGCAACAGAAGAAAACCTGCATGCGCTGTTGATAATGTTATTTCTATGCGAGCTTGGCTGTTAAATTACTTAGATAATGTTGGGCGAGATAAAGTCAATTGTATTTAAAAAAATAAATTGAATGAATAAAAGAAAATATATATTGTATTACTATTATTGTTTAAATTACTATTATTATTGAAATGAATCTATGCGTTTAAGCGAGATGAAGTCGATAGTATTTAGAAATAAAAGGAAATATTAAGAGACAATATTAAAGAAAAAGAAAAAGACAATAATAATTAAAATCATTTATTTATTTATATATTTTCATTACTTTTTATTTATTTATTTATTTTCATTAAAGTTACGGTGAGCGGTGTGGTTGGCGGTGTGCTCGTGCTAGCAGTGATGGACTTGAGATTCAGACTCAGTTTTCCTCGCTTCGACTGAGTATCTTTCTCATCTGAAAAATGAAAAAACAAAATATAATTAATAAAAGAATATGATGCATTTTTAAAAGCGAGACCGAGAGAGAGCGAGCGAAAGAAGAGAGAGAAAGAGACAGAGAGAGGGAGAGAGCGAGCGAGAGAGAGAGGATGAGAGCGAGTGAGAGAAGAGAGAGACCGAGAGAGAGAGGAAGAGAGCGAGCGAGAGAAGAGAGAGACCGAGAGAGCGAGTGAGAGAAGAGAGAGACCGAGAGAGAGAAAAGAGAAAGAGCGAGATCGAGAGAGAGAGGGAGACAGAGGGAGAAAGAGAGTGAGAGAAGAGAGAGAGAGAGAGAGTGAGAGAAGAGAGAGAGAGAGAGAGAGAGAGGAAGAGAGAGAGTTAGCGAAAATAAAAACTTATCTATTTGTTTTTTCTCCGGCGTTTTTGCAACCTTACAAGATGACGTGCCGCTTGATGATGAAGAACTTGACGATGATTTGGATCTTGCTCTCTTTATTGGGAGCACCTTTCCACGTGACGATTGAATATTCTTCACCGCTGCTACTGCTGGACTAGCGGTGTTCCCTTCTCGTTAACTTCCGCTAGATTGAACAGCGGTGCTATAGGGAACAAAAATGTTGATGCATTTTTTACGAGCCATCGAATTCGATGACCCACTTCATTGACGTAATACCTCGGCTCTTTCCTTTCACGTTTGGGGCTTTCTTTTGGATTGCGTCTAGTCTCCTTAACTCGCTTCTTCTGCGATTCAGTCGGACACATTTTTTCACTGATAATAGCAACAGAAAATTTGAAACTGGCTGAGCACAGGATGCATAGGACCTATTTGTACCGAAAAGCCGAAGATTCCCTTTCCGCTGCATTTTCAAAAGATTTCTACGATTGGTAAAAATGTTTTCCCTTCCAAAATATCGAAAAAAAAGAGATCTCCAGTGTGAGAATATGCAGTGCAGAGCCTGTATTCTAAAATCAATTCTACTCGAGTAGAGCGATAGAGTCATTTTATTCTATGTACTATACTTTCGAGTGATAGAATCGCATACCATCTAAACTTTGACACTGGCTCTTATAAGTGTCCGCTAGGTGGCGACCTGCCTTTTTCTCTATGCTAGAGTTCTCTCTTGCAAGAGAAAAACGCAGGCCGAGACTATATAAATACCGCTTCTCTTCGAAGCGGCGGGCGTCTAAGGAAGCTGTCAGAGCCTTACTGAGGAGTCTACTCTGACAGCTGGGACGAAACGCCAACAGAGAGAAATTTATATTTCTCTCTTTTATATTTTTTTGAGGCCTGCCTGCATACAGATCTCCAGTGTGAGAATATGCAGTGCAGAGCCTGTATTCTAAAATCAATTTTACTCGAGTAGAGCGATAGAGTCATTTTATTCTATGTACTATACTTTCGAGTGATAGAGTCGCATACCATCTATCGAAAAAAAAGATACCGCCCTTAGACACCACTGCCAAATGTACAGAAAAGATTCCCTTTCCATTTCATTTTCGAAATCGTGCTACGATTCGTGAAAATTTTTTCCCTCCTAAGATCTCAAAAAAAATGTTTCCGCCCTTTGCTCCACCTGTGGAAATTCATTCTTGTATTCAAAAATTATCCCTTCAGATCAAGCGCAGTTTCATGCATCTATGCGACAGACGGAGACCGCGCGCCTATACACAGTTATCGCTCTTCGCGCATCATTAACCTTTTACGGAAAGAAAACTTAACGCACATTTTCGTTCACCTGCGTGTGAGTTTCCTACATCTGTCATCAATAGGTGTGCGAAGAGCTATTAGCTTGGGCGGCTGTCTTTCTATCTAACGACTATTACACAGCTGCGCTTGCGAGAGCGACTAGCCGGTAATTAGGCTACCTCTGCGAGGGTCATCCGCGCGCGGACGGAGATCCGTCTACCTGCGCTCGGACGGGGATTTATCTACCTGCGCGCTCGCTCATCTGCGTAAGTCCGAAGGAGCATTTGTGCCGTTGCACTTGCGAAGCGAGAATCATCTGCGCGTAGTCGAATAGATTATTTGTCAATTAGGTTACCTGCGCGAGAGCCACCTGCGCGCAGTTAAGGGTTCGTGCAACTGCATACCGTATATACCATACATAGTTTCCCTTTGAGAGGGGATTATACATAGAAGGAATTGGGGCTGCTTTTCTTTCCCTCTCTTCTAAAAAAAGGACCAATCTTAAAGGCAGTAGAAAATCATGCTATAGGCTACTGGATCATGTAAGAGAGGTAGAAAACCTCCCTTCGGTTTCTGAATCACTCGGAGAGGGGCTGATCTAGAAAGCGTATACGGGTACCAGATCACTTCCACAGTGGAGGGGGCTAGTCTGGTATCCCTACGGGGTTCCAGATCACTTCTCGGAGAGGGGGTTGACTCAGAAACCGTATACGGGTACCAGATCACTTTCCAGTAGAGGGTGGTGATTTGGAATCCGTGTGATCTGGTATAGCCTAACTACTGTACGAAATAGATATTTCGCATGCTGAATATTATTTTCTGAGGCAATTTTGCCATATAAATTTGTAACGTACATGATTGTTAGTTCATCAGCTTTCGACTCATGTATAGCTTTTAGAATGAATCATTAATTAACATTGCAAAAATAGCAGCAAAAGCGTGCAAGTCTCGCGACCAGCATATTTGTATGCGAGTTATTTTGTTTTCCGTAGCTTGTCATTAGCAATAAACCAATATTTATTGTTAACTATACATCGATAAACATTCGTACGTTCTTATTTTTGCGAAAACTAATTAGTTATAGCGGTAAAATGTGTAAATTAAGATTCTACATGTACCAGTATATCTATAGCGATACTGGCACTCGGACGACTGGTGGGGGTAACTCACTGCTTCAGCGTCGGAACAGTTCCGCTCACCTGTATAAAAGAGCGCGCCGTTCCGGGAAGAGTATTCATTCTTCCTCTGAAGCTGGAGTTAGAAGGAGCAATAACACTAAAAAAACAGCGGCACTGCAGCTGTCTCGTACGAGACATCACGTGCACAATAAGTGGGAGCTCTGTCCTCCCGGTTTTGGCGCCTACGCTGTAATATTATAGTGCATCTTAGGTCCATATGTGGCGCTGCAGTACGCTATATCGTGGAGTTTGTGTTTGCCCCATTCCAGCGTACGCGTCCTATGCGAGGAACCGAAGCGTTATTTCACGCATGCGGTTTTTTGATGTGAAATTTGTATAATACTGTAAATAATTTCTATCTGAATTTTTGGACCACCTTAGACCCTTGGAATTCTAACATTTAACTTCTATTTTTCGAGGTATGTATTATGTTATGTTAATAATCCTCATGCTTAGTTATCAAATAGTTTATTATATAGGTTATGTATTTGTTTTTTACCCTAATAGAATTTATGTGCATTTTGAGACACATCACTTTCTATAAATATATGAAAGTATTTAAGATGAATGCTAATGACGAAATAGATTCGGTATCGCTAGAAATTATGAATGAATCACAAAGTAATGACAGCATGAATGTAACAGGTTAAATTAATTATATTTCAATTTTAAATTATTTTTTTTGTTTTAATTATTCCCTATAATATTATTGATCAGGGCGTCGTGCAAAATAATTTGTATCTATTATTAAATAAAGATTTGGAAGGCCAGCTTTTGCTCAAATTGTACAATTTAAACAAAACTGTCGACAATGCAGTTTTGAAACGCAAAATTATTTATAATGAAATAAGTAAAGACTTAGTATTTTATAAGTAAGTCCTTATCATATTGTTTTTATTAAAAAAAAAACAAAAGGTCTCTTGAACAATTTCAGTAGATCTAATAGTTTCTGAATTAAAAATCGTAAACAGTTTTTTTTGTCAACTACAAAATGATTTTTAATTCATAAACTATTAGGTCTACAGAAATTGTTCAAGAGATCTTTTGTTATTCTCTTTTGGAGTAGAATCCGCTAGTATTTTTATTTTTTATCTAAACTCATTAACAAAAATTTTTGCTTTTGTAGGCCTTTTGGTCAAAATTCAAAACTTGTTAATTCAAGGGTTAGATAATTAAAAAAAAATACTTTCTGAATTAAAAATCATAATCAGTTTGTTTTGTCAAACATGATTTTTAATTCAGAATTAGGTTTAAAGAAAATATACAAGAGACCTTTTGTTATTTTCTTTTGGAGCAGAATCAGATAGTATTTTTTTTATTTATCTAACCCTTGAAAAAACAAGTTTTGATTTTTCACCAAAAGGCCAACAAAAGCAAAATTTTTTGTTAATGAGTTGAGAAAAAGAAAAATACTGGCTGATTCTACACCAAAAGAAAATAACAAAAGGTCTCTTGAACAATTTCTGTAGAGCTAATAGTTTATGAATTTAAAATTGTAAACAGTTTTTTTTGTCAACTCTAAAATGATTTTTAATTCATAAACTATTAGGTCTACAGAAATTGTTCAAGAGACCTTTTGTTCTTCTCTTTTGGAGTAGAATCAGCTAGTATTTTTATTTTTTATCTAAACTCATTAACAAAATGTTTTTGAAGGATTAAAGCTGAAGCTTTTAAACGGACCCGACAAGATATCATAGCATTATTTCCAGAAGAAGACCCTGATGTTTTTTATATACCAGCTCAAGTGAATGAGGACGGGCAATGTATTGGCGCTCGAGGATGTTTGTACAATTTTTACAAAGAAGTTAGGATCTTGTTACGAAAAGCGCAATTGTTATTACCCAGTCAGAGTACAACGGAAGAAAATAACCTTGAACGTAAGTAACTTTTAAGCATGTAAATATAAATATAAATTAAAATAACTGAATTTATTTTTTAGAATCATTGGACGAGACCTTAGAGCTGCTAACGAATTTTGATGCTAACAATTATTCGCTTGTTGAAACCCTGAAGCATTGGGAGAACACATATGACAAGCGTATGACACTTCTGGGGAAGAAGGATCGGAAAACGAGGCTGGTCAGCGTGGCCAATACTTCGAGACTTTTAAATGCTTGACGCCTCCACATGGTATTGTATTAGTATGTGTGCAATTTGTCATTCGAATTGTTTTAAAAAATTATTTCTAATTGATTGTTTTGTTTTTACAGTTAGAACAAGATTTTGAAAGTCTTATAAAAGACTACCGAAAGAAAGGGCTGATTTTGAACGATACCCAGAATTCGTGTACAAATTTATTTGTAACAAATTGGCCTGGCATTGCCGATAACATTGTCAGCAAATGTAAAAAATCAAAAATCCCAGAGATTTGCACATTTGTTGAAAAACACAGGGACTTACTTAATGCAGGGAATTAAAAATATTTTTTTTATCATAAACTCATCGAAAACTATAAAGCTATTTTTATATTGTTTAGGTACTAATAACAGTGTATTAGCATTGTTTTTAATAACATTTTCAATCAAAACAACAAAACATATAAAGATAGGAAATGGAAGTCTTTCCGTAACGAAACAACAAATGCTTCAAAATTTTATACTACATGTTGAGGTAACCATATACATTTTCTTATACGATTATATAATTCACTACGTTGAATTGTCAATTATATTTTTTTCAGACAATAGAAGACGTTGTTAAAAGAGTAGAAAACTTCGAACTCTGGTTGGAAACACTTAACTAAGAAGTGCACCCATATATTTTGTGTGTAGGAGACTTGAATTTCTTACAGAATTTTGTAATTCTACATAAACAACGGTATTACTACGCAGACACTGTTTCTGCTGTTCAAGCGTGCTACAAGTGCTTATCAGCACTTAAAATAACGCCGAATCTTTGCGATTTCGTGTATGGGTTCTTTGACAAGGCTGTATATAATTTTTCTTTTAAATTTAAAATTAGTATCTATGCTATAAAATTATATTCTGAGTTAACTAAAAACAGAAATTAATGTTTTGTATCAAGTTTTGTATTGAGTTGTTAAACTAAGATAGATAACTACGATTCGTGATTTTACCTGTGATCATAATAATAGATGTGTAGTATATTTGAACTATAAAAGAGAAGTTTGTATATTTATCTTTTCGTTTAATTTTAGGCACTAGTTTTCAAATAAAATAATTGAAATCATGGATTTCATTATTTTTAATTCAATTCTACGTTTTTGTTCGTTTTTATACAGTATGCCCAATATACCTAAAAAAATTGTACAAAACGTCATAGAATACTTTGATGATTTTTTACGTAACAATACGTTCCTTAACTTAAAAAGAACATTATTGAAATATTAATTCAAAAACAAATTTCCTGTTCTACAATCAAAGAAATAGAAAACATTATGGACACATACAGTAATGCTTTTGTGCCTTTAGATTCGGATTATAAAAGAATGAAAATATTTAATGACAGAGGTCTTTTGAATCACGAAAAAATTGAAATAGGATCGAAATTTACCGAACAAATTGTCAACAATATTTCTTCATTCAAGGTCGAAAAAATGTATGGTGTGTCTATTCCACTTCAAAAAACTTTAAAGCAATTTTTAGAAATAACAGAAATGCTACAAAGAATTTTGAATTATATGGATGAATTGTCTCGTCCATCTACAATAATAACAAATATTATTCAAGGGGAGTTATGGAACAATAAATACGCACAAAAGTTTGTAGGAGAAATAGTTCTGCCATTGTATATGTATTTCGATGAGGTAGAAACTGGCAATGCTCTTGGTAGCCATGCAGGAACCAAAAAATTCGTAGCTATTTATGCTTCAGTAGCATGTTTACCTCCGGATATTAACTCCCGTTTAGACAGCATTCTTTTTTCGACCTTAGTTCATGCGAGTGATATGAAAAATTCAAAAAATGAATTAATTTTTAAGAATCTTATAGAGGAAATTAATTTTTTGAGTACAACAGGTATTTCTATAACTAGTAATGGTACTCAAAAAATTATCAAATTTCAATTAGCATTAATCCTCGGCGACAATTTATGATTAAACGGCCTATGTGGTTTAGTTGAATCTTTCGAAGCAAACTTCTTTTGTAGAATGTGCAAAATGAGTTCGGAAGATTGTAAGAAACTAACAGTCGAAGATTCAACTAAAGATGCATGTAACTATAAGAATGATGTTGAATTAAAATAATCAAGAAAAACTGGTATTAAAGAAAAATGCGTGTTTAACGAAATAGAAGGCTTTCATATTGTAGAAAATATTACAGTAGATATTATGCATGATATGTTAGAGGGTGAATGCCTGTAAGTTCTGAGATCCTTAATACATTCGTACATCTTTGAACAGAATTTATTTACATTGCACGAGTTAAACACACGCATTCAATACTTTATACCATACATAGTTGAACATCAAAATAAACCACCTGAAATTAAACTTGATCGATTGAAGAATCGAGTCGATTTAAAAATGTCATCTGGGGAAATATTGTATCTAATTCAATATTTTAGTTTAATAATTGGTGATTTAATCCCTACAAACAACAAAAATTGGATGTTGTATCAATATTTACGCCAAATTATGGATATTTTACTGTCACCTAGAGTAACCAAAGAAGATGCAAAAATTTTGTCTACTAAGGTAGAAAAATTAAACGCATTGTATATCGAATTGTACGGCCATTCGAAGCCGAAGTTTCACCATATGCTACACTATGGCAGATTATTATTATTCAATGGTCCTCTAATTCATTTTTGGAGTATGTGGTTTAAATCTAGTCATCGGCTGATAAAATCTTGTGTATAGTCAATCAGTTCAAATACTAATTTATTGAAAATGATTGCAACGAAACAGGCCTTTAAAATGTTTGAAATGTTATACACATTGCAATTTCAAAACAGAATACAATGGGGATCGATGATTCTAAATGTTTCAAGAAATTATTTTGATAATGAAGCACAGAAAAATAATGCAAAGTATTTCAAAAGCGTAAAAATTGTGGTATGTTCTATAAAATTGGCACTGTTGTAGTTTTTAATTTGTTGGAGAGCGAAATTGAATTTTGCGAAATTGCAGACATTATTTTTGTCGACAATGATATGTATTTTTATTTTAAAATTTTTCAAGAAATATCCTTTGATTTTCACGTCCACGCATACCTCACAGAAGACACTACTAACTGCAATAATAGGCTTATAAAATACAAATTTTACATAAAGTATGCCCTGTCATAACGGTAACAAAAAATAACATTAAATATGTAAGCGCCCGACATATGTTATAATTTAATAATAAAAAAAGTAAAAAGAATTTGCCAGCATGTATGTATTTAATTTAACCTACTTTACCGTTAAGATTTATTATAGAATGTACTTGCATTCTATAATAACATCTACATATAATATACGAGCGTCGAGCGCTATAATGCCCGAAGTCAGTCGAACCCTTGCTCAATGCAACTGCCCAGCCCAGGGCTCCCACATTTTTGCACGACACATGTGCCATAAGTGGGGAGAGAGCTGCACGTCATGGGAGGGGGCGCTAGTGTCCTTAGCTGTTTCCAGCAGACGTGCCACTGTTTTTTCAGTGAAGTCTCCTAGCTAGCGAAAGCATACAAAGAAGCGCTGGCGCTCCGGAGGGCCCTAAATGCGGAGCATTGAGTCTCCCATAGGGTATCCGACTAAACGCGGAAATAACAGCAAAGTCTTCTGTCATGTAAGAGGCGATAATTTTCATTTTAATAAAAAACAAAGTCAAATGAAAAATTAAAGTTTTTCCTAAGTCCCTTCAAACAGCGAGATGAAAAAGTTCTGCATTAAGTCAGACTAAGCGCTTGCAATTCCTTTTATGTGCGCTGAGCTACCGTTGGACCCAGTACGTGGTCTAAGAGGGAAAAAGCGACTTTTAAAATAATAATAACAATAAATAAAATAACCATATTTTAGTGAGTCGCAAACACATAGCATTGCGTCTATGTTAAGCGCTTATGCAATTTTCAGCTCAGTTCTTTATCAGGCATTGCGTCTTGATAAAGAAGAATTTTCAGAACGAGAGGATCAAGTAGAAGTCCAAAATCAAAGTCTTCTTTTGCCAGAAGGCGCATTGCGTCATCTTAGGGAATAGAAAAGCATCGTGCAGTGCGTCACGATTATTTATATTTGTGTTGCTGGATATATACAAGGCATTACGTCCTTGTATATAGAAGTAACTATTAATAATCATTCAACTTCAATTTATGCGCGAAATACTTTATTTATTCGCCTGGTATCCCGGACCACATAAAATCAAGATGTAATTTTTATCAAAATCTCTCGCCTCTTTTCATTTTCCGTTGCGCGGAGGCGAGGGGCGTTTTAGTCTATAGAATAACAATAAAAATCTATGCAGATTTTTCTGCAATGTTTTTATAATGAATCTGCAAACGATTGGTTAAGATTTCTGCACGTTTTCGTGCATAATCAGCCTACTGTGGGAATAAAAAAATATAGTATTTTTGCATAGAAAACTATAGAGTAATAAGTGAAAACCTATGCACATATTTTTGCACGAGTTCATTCTGATGGCATGGGCAAATCTGCAGTTTTTGCACTGACACCTGCAAAAAATCGGTTAAAATCTCTGTTTTCCTGTACAACATGCCTACAGGGGGAATGAAAAATTATTGAATACTTGCAGTAAAACTTGCAGAAGAATGATCGAAAAACTATGCACAAATTTGTGTACAATATAATTTAACTTTTTCATTCTGAAAATAATTTTGTACACTAATAGTTACACAAGTTTGTGTAGAAAAATATTTGTGCTTTATGAATTTGTGTCCGAAATCGCTACATACGTATTTATAAATTATTCTATACAGAATCTTTATGAATTTATGTAGATTAACATTCTATTTTGTCACGAATTTGTGTACGTTTCTGTGTAAGTAATCTTGTACATTGATCTGCATAAAACTGTGCACATTTATTTATATATTAACCAATACAATTATGTGCATACATGCCTATAGATTCTTTTGTAGATTATTTTCATAAGGGAAATACATTTTAATTAATAAATGTAGTATACATACCAAAGCTATTATGCGAGTAAGATAATAAACGTGTATTGAGTACAACCCGTCTTTATATTCCCGTAAAAATAGTGGAAATTGCTGAGGAAGCAACGGCAAAGTACCATACATTGGAAAAAATGTATTTTCAGAGATTAAAATGAAGATTACACCTTGAACAGCTTGAATTCCTAATTGATCCTCTTTAATAGATCCATAGAAACATATACCAGCTACAAAAGCGATTATCTGAAACATAAAAATCAATACATATTTCTATCAATTATTAAGAAAACTTCAGTGGGAAAATCGTCCATCGCGTACAAGACATGGATTCACTTATATTGTTTTTTATGCTCGTGAGTTCTATAATTATAATTTTTACATTATGAGCTAGATAAAATACCCGAATAGCATTACATCTTGTGGAAATATTGCCTGAATGTTATATATTAAGATATTCCATAAATTGTAATGTTACATACATATTACCCAGGGATAGCCAACCCTCAATTCTAAAGTTTGAGTAGCCGGCCCTTCATCAGTAAAAAAAAATTGTCAGAATCTTATTCAAAGATTATAGGTTTGCTGAGATATTGATACAAAAAATTTTACTGGACTGAAATTTTATCAGTTTTTATTATTATAGTAATAAGTGGCAACGTCTCATGTATCGGATAAAATTTTTGCAAATATAAATTTTGAACTTCAAAAGTGGGAGGTAGACCTGGGCTAAAAATAAAATAACCTTAGTTCATCTTACTATTATGAAGTTTTGTCCTTATATTAGGACCTTTTCAAGCCTATTTCTGGAGAAATGCTCCAAAGTATTTCTCAATAATGGAAAATTCCTCCGAAAGTACTTCTCAATCACGCAAAATCCCTCCCAGAGAATTTCTTGAAAATAGAGAAACCCTCCTGAAGTATTTCTTAATTATAATGTACCTGTAATCCTCCGACAGTATTTCTCGATTGATCGACGATTAAGAAGACCACCTAAAGTATTTCGTAATGACCGCAAAATGCTTCGAGAGTATTTCTCGTCAATGGAGAAAGCCTCGAAGAGTAATTGTCGACGATGGAGAAACCCTGAGAGAATATTTCTCGATAATGGAGGAAATCTGCGAGAGTATTTCATAACGATCGAGATATCCTCCGAGAGTGTTTCTCGATGCCAAAAAATCCCTTCGAGAGCGTTTCTCGATGATGGAGATATTCTCCTAGACTATTTCTCGATGATTGAGAATCTCTTCGAAAGCACTTCTCGTGAACAGGGAATCCCACGGAGAGTACTTTTTGATGATGGAGAAACCCTCGGAAAGTATTTTTTGATAACAGAAACTATCTCCCTGAGCATTTCTCGATGATGGAGAACCTGCTGGCAAATGTCTCGGCGATTATTTATTGATAACGGAGCATCTCTCTTTACAGAGTTTGAGAGTATGCAAAATTACACATAAGTTTGAGCAGATAACTTTCCAAAAAGAACGGATCGGGACGGATCGGAAAACATTATCATTCGTGCAAATAGTAAACGTTAGGCTCATAATCTTTGAAAGTTATATAATATAACAAACAGTGAATCAATAACGAATTAAGAACATGACACAGTTTGAGAGTACGGAAAATAATAAATGAGTCAGAGTTTCCAACCGTTATATGGTAAAAATTCAAATCTATCTGTCTATGAAAATATTAATGCGTAAACATCTTCACGTTAAGGATCACTTGGTTAGACTAACATTTCTTTAATGTTACTTCTCTTATACCTTCGATTTTACATAAATTTCAATTTTAATTTTAACAAAAGAAAGTTATGATATGAATAAATCAATTGGCAAATTCTTTTATAAAAAGCAATCGATTTGTAATAATTAAATAAGCGTTTAAAAGGGGGAGAATTATAAATATATATGTATTTATATAAACACTTGACCAAATTGCAGCATGTGAAAAGGTACAGTCGGGTTGAATTAAAACTTTGAATAATTGCGACTGCTGCCACGTTCTCCACCATTCTTCCGATAAATTGGGCGTTGCGTGATGGGTCACAAACATGCGCAGAATGTAGCGCCAATATGTTATTATTCAAAGTTTCAATTTAACCCTATGGTACGTTTAATAGAATAGCATGATGTTCTTACATGACATTATCACATGGCAAATGTGCCCATAATATGTGGTAATATCATGTTTGTCTAAAATTATTATGTAATTTAACACGATTGTTTCGCATAATGTTTAAAAGGGGGAGGATTATAAATATATATGTATTTATATAAACACTTGACCAAATTGCCGTATGTGAAATGGTACAGTCGGGTAAAATTAAAACTTTGAATAATTGCGACTGCTACCACGTTCTGCGCATTCTAGCTGACGTTTGGTGACCGATCACGATGACGCCGTATTTACCATGGGAGATTAGGCCACCATTCCTCTGGTAAATTGGGTGTTGCGTGATGGGTCACAAACATTATTCAAATCACACAATGTTATTATTCAAAGTTTCTATTTAATTCTATGGTACATGTAATAGAATGGCATGATGTTCTTACATAACATTATCACATTACAAATATGCCCATAATATCTGGTTAGATCATGTTTATCGAATAAGAGCGGAGACCGCTCAGTAGGCAGAGTGTCGGACTCGTGATCCAGAAATTCTGGGTTCGATCCTGGCTTTCGGCTGTTCTGTCATTGGGACACCTCTATGTTTACACACACCTATGTACTACATGTATATACTTAAGTGTCTTATAACGTCGAAGCTCCAGTGGTTCGGATCCCACTGTACGTAATCTATGGATGCATTGTATAGCTAAACTGTAGGTCCAGTTAAGATGCATGCGGACTACATTCCGATGTGGTGCACATGCATCCAGACTATAGGGAACCTCACTGGCCAGTACCATTGCATGGTATCGGGCAGTCGGAAGAGCCATATAAAACTCATAAAGAGGACTTGGGTAGGCTATAATAAATAAAAAAAATTATTACGTAATTTAACACGATTGTTCGCATCATGAAAACTTTTTCTTTTATTTATGGAAGCAACGAGCTACTCTACTTAGTAATTCAGTAAATCTGTTACTATCAAGGGGCGCAGTAGCGCCACGATGGCAAGTATAAGGTACGACAGTACGTACGCCGCCGTCGGGCGCTAGCCAGACCCTTATATACTTTAAACTTGCCCTGTTGGAACCTTGGCGTACGGTTTTCTTCGCATTAAGAGCATTGTTTCGTACGTATTAGCACTTATATGAAAGCTTTCGACAAAACTTACAAAATCACATCAGTGTCATATTTTGCATAATAGCGCCTATCAAAAGTTATAGTAAAGTGAAAGTTGGGGCTGGTCAATTCTTCTCGAGAGAGAACACTGAACAATTAATGTAATTCCGGTTACGTCAGTACTACGTACTTCCGTATTATATAGATCATCATGCATCATATAGATATACTTATTACATGCTGCGCAAATGCAGACGATGTTTCACACACACAACAGTGTTTACATACAATCATAAAATAATCAACTTGTTTAGTTAACAGTTTCTATAACTAGAAATATTCTTTCTTTCACTTTTTTGTGTTACGTCGGGAAAACGTAATCTATGTATGTTTTGTTTGGGCCTAACGTTGCCGTTAATAGCCCAGGTTCATAGGTTTTGGCGCGAATTGTCCCTTAGTAAAAGAAAATTGAAGGAAGAAGTTCGAGGAAAAATCTTTCTAGCTACAGTTGAGTAGGGGTTTTAATAATAAATCTTCTTTTATTCCCTATCCTGGCTTTTCTAAGGAACCTGGGAATAATTGAAAAGAATGGAATGCGACTTAGAAGACAAACGCTCAAATCTTCCGGGCTTAGTTAAAATTTATTTTTATTAGAAAACCTTGAGGCATTCTCCTAAACAGGAATTTCTTCCCGAGGAGATTTATCCTTTTTTATTTTAATTATTTTAGTCGAAACTATTTCGCGGTACAAGTTTTAACAACAGATTTACTATTAACTTGCACAGGGACACTCCGCACGAGCCCTGAAGTTAATAGGAATCTCTGTTGTAAATTTTGTTTTTTGTGATACAAGTAGAATTCATGTCCACGGGCACTGGACGTCCTAACTTTTCGAAAAAATAAGAGAGGTCACGAGAGGTAGGTGCTCTTAGAGTAAATAGAGAAGAATAGGTAACTTGAGGTTGCCTTACTTTTTTTGTTGCTATGCTGAAGTTCCACACTACTAGACGTCAGCGGTCACTCGGGGATGATGATGCACGAGCGCGGGTGATAAAGTTTGAGGAAAAGAAAGTAATTGATAAATTCAAATTTGAGGAAAAATAATCTCGATTTATTTTACAATATTATGTGCTGTGATATACAAAATTAGAATGAGTAAAACAGTCGACTCGACTCGGCGGATGTCTAGGACTGAGTGACTCTTCTCGCGGCCTCCGAGGCGTCGGTGAGCTGGAAGAATCAGTTTCTCCCCCACGGAAAAGCCCTTCGGAGAGAGAAGTACCAATTAGAAAATTTTTGGTACGGCTCCTCCTTCAGGATTTTCCAATGGGAAATCCTTATTCGATTTTCGGTCACGTCTGGCCCGAGGGCCCTCCTATTATTGGGAGAGAGAGGCGAGTGAGGAAGAGGGAAGAAAAGTCCCGACTCCCTTTGGCGGATGGCGCGTTATTTTAAATCTTAAATACATAGTATAATAATCTAATAAGTAGTAGTGATGTAAGGAAACTTATTGTTTAATTAATATTGTAGGATAGGTTATATAATAATCATTTTTAGGTTTGATTATATTAAATATACTCTCAAATAGAGTATATTTGTAACAAAATATAAAGGTAACTTATAGTATAAAAGAATGGGAAAAATATAAAATTGTTTGCATGTTCTAATCGTAGACGAGGAGAGACAGAAAACTTAGATGTCGGGCGGCGCATATAAATTGCATTTTTATGACTTGCACTGGAATCGTGGCGCACAGCGGCCGACCCGTCTCCCGTCGCCTTCGAGTCTTTGCTAGGGCTGTTTTGTTTCAGTCGCCGTGAGAGCCTGTGAAAAGAAATTTTCCGGACCCTTTTCGGCGACTGGCTGTCATTGCATTTTGGCATCTTTACGATTTCCTTGAGGAAATCTCTGCCTGGTGAAAGAAAAATGCATCGAGAATCTTTTTATAGGGTTTCCCAGAAAACTACTTAAAATCTTTGTAAGGCTATCCGGTCACGTTTTCTGCGCCGGGTGTAAATATTTACTTAAAATCTAAAGCACGTGGGGAGAGAAGATTTCTTGTGTGGGAAAAATAGAAAAGTAAAAAAAACGGCCCGACGTTACAATAACTAATAATAGCTAGCACTGTACAAGTAATATAATTATTTTTACATTTTAGCGGTTTTATATTTATATTTACTTATAATTGAGTACTTATTATTTCTAACAAAAAAAAAGAAACATTGAAAAATAATATAATGTTAATGAGGTTGAGGCGGCATTCACGCAGTACCTGTTTGTTCGCTCTACTCCAAAGTTGCATATACTACTTTTCACCACATCAGGCGGAAAGTGCGTTCACTAAAAAGCAATACTACCTACAAAATTTATAAATTTTTGTTTGATTCAAAACGAAGCCCGCAGCCGAGAGTTGAACAATTGACGCTGACTTCAGTGTTTATTTGAAGCGAATTATATGGTTTTCGGCGCCGCGGCATTTGCGGCCCGAGCGAAGCGAGGGCTGCTGGCCAGCGCGCACCGAAAAATATTATTTGGTTACACAGAGAAAAGCCTTTGTTTACGAATAAAAAAGCAGAACAAGAGTTTTCGGCGCGCCGGCATTTGCGGCCCGAGCGAAGCATACATAAGCGAATAACATTCCCTCAATTCTCCATCGTATTAGTATTCTAAATTTTTACTATTTTTACAGATAAACATATTATGTAATATAATGTTAATTTAATAGGTAAAAGGCTGGCAAGTATAAAGTCGTTTTTTCCTGTAAGAATTAAAGATTGCATTTATAACTTTTGATAACCTTAATGCAACAATAATTCTAAGAGTTTCTATCTATACGGTTATTTCATTGTTTTAACCATAATAATTGTAAATATTATTATGCATTAAAAAATTTTATAAAATAAATTTCTTTGACTCAAGTTCGAAAATAAATCAAGCTTAAAATTGTAAATTAATATTCATGTAGTTACAGCTTTTAGTTTTAAATCTTTACTTAATTAAAAAATGGAATTCCAATTATTATTATTTGAGGCCATCGTTCTCATAGTTTAATATAATATTTTGAGTAGTGCTCATTATAGGATAATAGGACGATAGATTAACTATATTAAAAAATTATGCTATTGTTAATTTCAAACTGACATTTAGTAGTTCATCGATTATCTATGATAGGACGGGACGGCAAGTTTTTCCATAAAAAAAATTGCTTTCTACATAATTGAATTTGCTCCTGTTTTTTTTTTAAATGCAGGATCGATTTGTTGTATCAACAGAAATTAAATCTGAACATAGATTTTTAATGAAATATGGATAGCAAAACATTTACTGAATTACTAAGTAGAGTAGATTGTACATCCTCTCGTTGCTTCCATAAATAAAAGCAAAAGTTTTCATGATGCGAAAAAATGTTGTTAAATTACATAATAATTTTAGACAAATATGATATTACCACATATTATGGACACATTTGTCATGTGATAATGTCATGTAAGAACATCATGCGATTCTATTACATGTAGAGTTGGGTGCAATTGAAACTATGCATAATACCATATTGGCGCTATGTTCTGCGCATGTTTGTGACCGGTCACGCAACGCTCAATTTACCCGATGTACCACCAAACGTCAACTAGAATGTGCAGAACGTGGCAGCAGTTGCAACTACTCAAAGTTTTTATTGTTCCCGTCTGTACATTTTCACAGGCTATCCACCTTTTTACGTGCTGCAATTTGGTCGAGTATTTATTAAATACATATATATTTATAATCCTTCCCCCCTTTTAAACGCTTATTTATTTATTTCAAATCGATTCCTTTTTATAAAAGAACTTACCAGTTTATTTATTGATATCATAACTTTCTTTTGTTAAAATTAAAATTAAAATTTATGTAAAATTGAAGGTATAGAAGAAGTAACACTAAAGAAATGGTAGTCGGTCCAACAGACCATTAACGTAAAAATGTTTATGCATTCATATTTTCATAGATAAATGAAAGTTTCGGATTATGCAGCTTCATGTATAAGCATCGTGTTCTTTCGGTGATTGTAATTCACTCATTTACGAGATAAAAGAAGACAAACATCCTAACATAATTATTTGTTGAACTGCTTATAAATACCTTTTTAATCATTGCATTATAAACACTTTTGATTGTTCGATTGCTTCTATCGCTCGATGTGATAATTAGTGTAAGATGTAATAAATACCGAGTGGCCCGAAGAGATGATTAAATTAATTTATTCCAATCAGATTTCTAATCGAGCTTTAGTAAATAGAAAATTAATAAACGTACACAATAAACCCGCTAGAAAATTGTCTGTGTTGTCATTGAAAGTTCGACTTTAATTAATATAGTATATAATAGTAGTAAATCGCCCACAATAGGGAACTCAATGAAACCCCCTACTCCTCGGGCTTGCTCGGGGCTCTCTATTGCAGGGGACTCGTCTCTCTCCCACTCTGCTCATTTGTTGATGCTATATACCCCCCCCCCCCTCCGCCACTCCTTTGGCTCGCTCTGACACACTGTTGCAGAGGATTTTATTGTGTGTGCATATATTTGTGTTTATGTGTATATATATATAAAAACGCGCCATTCTGTTTACCTCGAGGGTGGTGTGGAAAAGATAGATATTTCTTTTTTGAATAATAATGATCCAAAAATAACTATTTGCTGTACAGATACGGTATCGAAAAAATAATTATTATCGCAATAATACATAAGAATATGAACATTAATTTTTTAAATTTATACTTCTTTAGTTGATGTTAACCATTCATTATAATTTAGGAATTATACACCATTTAAATGTAGTGAAATCTTCCCGCCATCCCCCCCCCCCAAATAAACCTTTTAAAGGTAAAAGGCTGGTAAGTATAAGGTCATCTTTTCTGTAAGAATTAAAAATTTTTTCAATTTGTAACTTCTTTAGTTGATATTAATCATTCATTGTAATTTAGGTATTATAAGTAGTAAATCTCCCACAATAGGGAACCCAAACAAACCCCCCACTCATCGGGCTTGCTCGGGGCTCTCTATTGCAGGGGACTCGTCTCTCTCCCACTTTGCTCATTTGTTGATGCTATACCCCCCTCCACCCCTCCTTTGGCTCGCTCTGACACTCTGTTGCAGAGGATTTTATTGTGTGTGCATATATGTGTGTTTATGTGTGTGTATATATATATATGTGTGTGTGTCTGTGTGTGTTTGTGTGTATTTGTGCGTGCATGTGTGTGAGTGTGTGCGTGCTTATGTGTGATAATGAGAATGTGTGTGTGAATGGGAAGTGGGGATAAGCATATGAATGGTAAATAATATACAAATGCAAAAATTAATTTACCACCATTTTATTTAGCATATTTATTAAATTATGCATGTGTAAGGAAGATATTTCATATAATATATTTTCAATTTCAACTGTATCAAGCTCCGCATGACATTGAGCTCTTTTACAACACCATTCAATTCTTTCTTTAAATTCGTCTATCACTTTATAATCAATTAAATTAATATACTTTTTAACAGTATTAGGTGTATAGTATAAGAACGTGCCCCCCGACATATCAGCCTTACTTTTAATTACAATAAATTCAGCGATACTTTTAACAACTTCGCTTATACTAGCATCGATCATATCTAAACGTTCGAGACGTAAATCAATGCACTTTGATATATAATTTTTTAAGCACTCAAAGGCCGATTCGTTTAGTACAACAGATGTATCTGACGTTTTTGGTAGTGTAGCTTGATTTACAGGTGTCACATCCTCCCCGATTACAATAGTTTTAATTATATTATCGTAGGTAAACCTGAGTGACCAACCTTTACCATAAACTACTTAATTTTTACGATAATCAGCGTCATCGGAAGAAAAATAGCGAGAGATGTTGGAAAAATATCTCTTGAAGTGTGTCCAGCCGTCGGTCGAGAATGCGATGCCAGTAAAATCAGAGTACAAAAATCTCACTGTCGGTTTATAGCTTTCATCCTCCAAATTAATGTACTGCAGGCCAACGGTAATCTTGATTGAATAAGAACTATCTAATGGGTACAAAGCACAAAATAGCTGCTGTGGTTGTAGATGGATAGGTAGTAGTTGTTGCTGATCCATTTTTACAGACGGTTTTGTCTTGACTGCTCTCCCGACACGACTGACCATTTCGCACCCAGTGCAGAACTCTTAATATATAGAGAGTGGGTGGTGGAAACGACTGACACGTATTGAGGTGGGGGTACAAAAAAAAACCGTTGATTCAAATTTTCTGTTGATATCTTAGAATTCTGTGATATCTTAGAAGGGCAGCAGTTTTGTAAAGATCTGACAATGCAGCCGCTGCTTCCAAAGAATGTATCGTCAGCTTTCTGCTTACAATACGTCTGACTATGTCGTCATTTTTTCGCAGATTGGTTCCTCTTCTGCCTCTTCTTTACAGCTGAGTTTTGACTCTGGTTCGGCTGGAAGTTTCCACTCAGACGTCGCCATGATTGAATTTCAGAATTTCCTGCAGCAATCTTTGTCTTCTTTCTTTTTTGCAATTGCTGTCCTCCGCTATCGTCACTTTCGTCGCCTGCACTGGTAATATCAGCACTGAGAGTCTCTGACTGACCGAGTTTGCTGGTTGATGCAATAGGTGTTTGAAATTGTCCAGCGGTGCCATCTGGTGTGGATGTGTGAAGTGGTGTGTTTCGATTTGATGTACTCGTGTCTGTGTTATTTAGCGAATGATCAGGTGTGATGACATTTTCCCAAACTCGAGTGTTACCAATGTATTCACGTGGTATGAACGCGTCACGAAGAGCAACAGCAAATTGTTTATGACCTGTAGGTGGCGTTCCTTTTCTAAACCGCATTGCATCATTCACTAGGTCTACTATATTAGCATTTTTTATCGGCACACCTCCGATTTTCATGATTCCGTTTTCATCCCACCATATTCTGCCACTAACCCGTAGTTTGCGCAATAATTTTCCAGCAGTAGCTCGATAATTTGGAGGTACAGTCTCCTTGATATTAGCATCGATTCGATCCTCTTCTTCAGCTCTTCGTATGCCAAAGCTATCCTCCTCGTCATCACCGTTTCCACTATTTTCATAACCCATACTACCATCTTTCTCCCTTTTCTCCTTGATTGTATCAAAGTTATCGATATCCTTGAACTGCAGATATCGCTGAAGAACAGAACGATATTGAGACCATTTTTCTCTCTCGTTTTTGCACGCACTCGAATTTAGTACGTTACTCATTTCAGTATCCAGTCTACTCATTACGGTGCCGGGAGTTTGAACAGTCTTCAATACAGAATCACCAACACCATCGGTGTTTGCGAGCACACTCTGAAGCCGTTCAACGTTTTCGTGCGGCACAAGCACCATCCTCCTAGCGTGCTCCATATTTACTTACTAATAGAATAAAATGACTCTATCGCTCTACTCGAGTAAAATTGATTTTAGAATAGAGGCTCTGCACTGCATATTCTCACACTGGAGATCTGTATGCAGGCAGGCCTCAAAAAAAAAATATATATAAAAGAGAGAAATCTAAATTTCTCTCTGTTTACTTACTAATAATACTGGCGAGCAATGTGCCTATTATAGGAGCTAATAAGGCTGGTAAAAATCCACCACGCTGTATAATGATTTTCTTCTTTTTCGATAAACTAACAGTAGGCTCGGCTAGTTTCCGTAGAATTTTCGCATGTCTCCGTAGGCGCGACTTGTGACTCTTTTCCAACGGTACGTTACCAATCAATACATTCAGGGCGCACTCGCAAATATGACGTACTAGTTTTGAATCAGCAGTTTCCAAGAGCGCCTTTCGCTGCTTGTTGGTCAGATGAAAAAATGCTTTTAAAATAATGGCATCCTTGCGGTTAAAAATGCGTCTCTTACACTGTTGACCCATTACAGGGAGATAGTTGGAAGGAGATTTGACGTACCAGCACTGTTTATCTTTCTATTGCGCAGCACATAGGCGTAATGCAACTTGTCGTCTGGAAAGATACAAGTACGAAATCTGCAATTGTCCGGTGTATCTTGCTTTAGATCCAGCAAAAGATATCCATACGGTTTCGAAGTAGCGTCCCAGTAAGCTTCTTGTAAAAATCGTGGGTTCTCTGGATACAGTTGACGTGATAAATATTTTATTTGCGATCTGTCACGCAAATTTCTAAATGCGACAATGTATTGGGCGTTCAATGAAATATCGCGTTGTCCTTTGCCCTGAT
The DNA here is from genome assembly GCA_018906965.1 of Philotrypesis tridentata. Lineage (NCBI taxonomy): Eukaryota > Metazoa > Arthropoda > Insecta > Hymenoptera > Pteromalidae > Philotrypesis > Philotrypesis tridentata. Next base: position 86,506 of record JACCIB010000439.1, on the reverse strand, counting down.
GAAAAACGTTCTGTGTGATGAATATTACTGAGAGCGAATGATGATGGGATGCCAGAGAAAATGTCAACTATACTACCGCTCGACGACGACTCGCGCATCAAGTCGGCAATGATGATGAGCTTAGGTCTGGAATCACTGGACCAGTCACTAGTCTGCGGGAGACCCTCCCGAAATTCTACTTTCTTGCCTTGAAGATCCTTGTATCCGGTTTGCCACTCTGAGTAGTAGACAATGATACGTTCGATTGCTGTATTGCATATACGGTCGAGATCATTCGGAAATTTTTTTACAAACACCGTTTTACCACATCCTGTGGGACCACAGAGCATGGACGTAAATGGGTGTTTCCATCTTGTATCCATAACTGATACTAACGTCCTCCTCCTCCTTCACCACTTTCTCTTTCAATCGTTGAGAACTGTACATAAAAAACATATTCTGGCGCCATCTATGAATTATAATAAGAAATTGAATTAATTTTAGAGGAGGGTAGGGGTAAACAATATCGAGAAAAAAGTTTTAAAACAAAAAATTTCAGTTAAAATACATTGATTCAATAATACTTTTTTGAGACATTTTTAGATTTTTTACAATTACTGGTGTAATAACGTTACCAGTTCTCTCGATTCTCAATTTAAAACGTTCTCTATCACGTCTTATTTGCTCCCACTCTCCATGACGAGCAACTCTACTTGCATACAACCAAGTACACAACAAATAAACTCTCACCTTTTCTTCAAAACGTGAGACGCCTTTTTTGGTGGACGTACTGGAAACACGGTCAAAGTATTTTACTGTAAGGAGGGTGAGGAGAAGATCAAGTATGTTGATGTTTGTTCACTTTATCCATATATTTGCAAGTATGGAAAATATCCAGTTTTTCACCCGGAAATATTTATGAGTGAAGAGTGTGAGAAAATTATAGGCACAAATAAACATGTGATATAAGCGAGCCTCTCCGGTTTAGTCGAAAGGAGGCACTCTGGGCGCGATGACTCGGAGAGATGGCTCCCGCTCAATCTCTTTGGGAGGGAGTGGCCCAAACGAACGACGTTCGCGTGGGCGAGATTGCTGGCGTGGAGTGCGACTCCTTGGGAGAGCAGCGGAGCGCTCGCTCCTGATCGGACGATCGTTCTGGTGCGACGGTGAGGCTTGGAGTAGACCCTCTGATGTTGTGCTAGGACTGAGAGCTCGGACGGCGACCCAGGAGCGCTTCCTCGGAGAGTGGCTTGGCAGCGTGGAGACTCCTGTGATGTAGTCACCTCTGACTGTGGCTTCCACGTTGCAGCGACGTTGGCCCTGGCGTGAGTCTTGGCGGAATCTCCTCGACGAAAGAGAGAGAGAGACCGAGCAGTTCGTGATAGCTCCGAGAGGTGCTGATTCGGGAGGACCTTGCAAGAAGGACCAGGTGGCGCAGAGCGCCTTTCGAAATGTGGCTCTGAAAAGTGCCGATCGGGGGGGACCTTGTAAGAAGGACCCGGTAGCGTAAACGCCGCACCAAAGTTGGCGCTGATAAGTGCCGATTAGGTGGGACCTTGCGAGAAGGACCCGGTGGCGTAAGCGCCGTACAAAAGGTTGGCGCTGACAAGTGCCGATTAGATGGGACCTTGCGAGAAGGATCCGGTGGCGCAAACGCCGTACAAAAGGGTGGCGCTAATAAGTGCCTATAGCCCCGAGAGGGACTGTTTGAGAGGGGAAGGGGAAGCGCAAGAAATACTTACAAGTAGTAATTATTTTTCCCAGCAAGGCCGACTTTTATTGATCAATTCATCAGCAGAGTCGCCAGCAGTCGTCCGCAAAGGGTAGACGGGCTTGTCCGATAGGATGATCGGTCGGGGGAATGGTTGTCGAGCCCCGGTATGGCTCGGTCTTATATCCATTCTCCTACGCTACTTCTGTGCTGGATACGCGAAAGTAAGGTGCTGGCCGTTTGGCGGCGGCGCGCAGAACTGCCGCGCTGCGAGACTCGCCGGCCGCGCCGCGGGACTCGCTGGCCGCGCCGGCCGGGCTGCCGTGCTGCAGGGGCCCTTACTTTTTTTTATTGCGCGGCGAGAGAGTCATTGGGTGGGATATAACACATGTGTCGAAAGTGAATGGTTTGATTGCCTGTGACATTCTTCCACCGCAAAACCTATATCATCCATTATTACCTGCAAAAATGCATGGAAAATTGATATTCCCTCTGTGTCGAATATGTTGCGAGCAAATGATACAAGAAAGCTGTCCGCATGAAGATCCTGAGGAGCGTGTGCTAAGAGGAACATGGGTGTCGGAGGAAGTGAAAGCCGCTATCGCGATAGGATACGTTATCAAGAATATACATATATGAAATTTGGCAGTATGAAATGACTCAATATGATAGAGAAAAAAAGGAAGGTGGTATTTTCGCTGACTATATAAATGAGTTTTTTACTCAAAAGGTTGCAGCATCCGGGACATCCACCAGAGTGTATCACAGATGAGGACAAGGATCGGTATGTTCAGGAGTTAGAGCAGAACGAGGGTAAAAGTTTGGACAAAAATAACATTTGCTTAAATCCCGGCCTACGATCTGTAGCAAAATTATGCCTAAACTCTCTGTGAGGAAAATTCGGTCAACGGGAAAATTTGTCAAAAACAAGTGTAGTTTACACCCCGGAAACGCTAATAAAATTACTTGCCAATGCCGAGATAGCAGTTAATGGTATTTTACCGGTTAACGCCGACACTCTGCACGTTAATTGGTGCTATAGAGATGAATCTGTACCGGCATCAATCGGAAACGTAGTACTCGCTGCTTTTACAACAGCGCATGCACGACTCAATCTTTTTCAATATCTACATGCTTTGGGACCCCGAGCCCTTTATTACGACACTGATTCTGTTTTTTTACGTTAGAAAAGTTGGTGAATATGAATTACCAATATATTTAATAGCGCGATATATGTATATAAGGATAGCGCGTACAGCAAAAAAAGATTTTTTTGGGGGAAAAATGTAAATTTCAGGTGTTTGCATTGCACCTACGATAATTTCGTTTACATGACGTAAAAGCTGAGAAAAAAACACGTAAATTAAAAAAAAGCATTACCGTAGGACCTTTGGTTGCCGTAAAAATAAATTTACGGCAACCACAGGCGCGGTGGTGGGGGGAGCGGCCGCGCGCGCTGAATTCGCATTTTTCGTCGGTCGTTTTAGACGAAATAAAGCATGTAGAGCTATCGGGTAAAATGTAATCATTTAGAGTATGATTTCAGCAAGCTCTGTGCCAAATTTCAACTAGAAATATCAAGTCATTTCGGCGTAATCGTCGGTTGAAAAAATTTTTGTATCTCGGCTCCTATTGGTCCGATCTTAACAAAATTTATATGAAAATTCATGGTTTTTTATGTACTTAAAGATGCATTTTTCCGTGATTCTCTAACTCAAAAATTGACCGAAATAAAAAAATTTTTAATTAGAAATGTTGCTAAATATTAATATTAAGAAAATTAATTTTTGCCGTTTGTTAATTAAGTCGTAAGCTGTCGACTAACCATAGTTTGATTCAATTATCGTTCTTGGATCGAATTGGACATCAATTTGAACTTTTCGGCTAAATAATTTTGCAACAAGCCGCCATTTCAAGATATCGTGATCGGGCTTCAATTTTTACGTTGTCTGTACTAAAAGTCATCTTTGAGGGCTAATCCGATAAATAAAGATCATATTTTACAAAAACCATGGCAATGTGAAAATTGAAAAAAAATTTTTTTATTTAACAATTTAGCCGGGAAAAACATTAATTTTGCATTTCGGAATATATGTATCTTATAGAAAATTCAATGTTGATCAACTTTTGCCTCTACCTATTTTTGCGTAAATTGAGTAACAAAAAAGTTAATCAAGAAAAACTGAAAAAAATGCATTTTGGTAACTTATTTTGCAATAATAACCATGTTCCCGATCGGGTCCGAAGTCGAGACTTTAGGGCTATTTTCAGTAAGTGACTACCAACATATTTCAGCGATAAAATAAACTCTTGCACGAACTTCCTGATAAAATCCTAGGACTCCCGGACTACATGGTGCTACACGCATCAAAAGTTTCTCACCACCCATGTACATATAACCTCTACTATATAACTCATTTCAGACAATTGAAATACATATAAGAGATCAGTTTGGGCAGCCCATACCATTCGATCACGGGACAGTGACCGTAACACTTCATTTCAAGAAAATCGACTAGATGGATCGCTACACAGATTATTTTAATTATCAAGTTGGTGGTGGGGGGAGAAGTCCATATATGGGTGGTATCGGCCATATTTACATCGGCTCGCCTTACCAGAGAGGCCACGGTGGAATTGGCTCTTTCCTAGCAGGCATATTTCGCCGTGTCCTACCGCTAATCAGTCGAGGTGCTAGAGCTGTGGGAAAAGAGGCTGTGCGTACGGGTTTGAATATTATGTCCGATGTTACTATGCGCAACACACCAGTTAAACAGTCATTTAGTAATCGTATGAGAGAGTCCGGCGAGGTTTTGAAGAGAAAAGCCGAGGAGAAAGTGGACAAATTGATGGAGGGGGTCGGGATATAAAATGTCACGCTATGGAAATCCGGCTCAGCTGCAATTGCTCGCTGGTCCGGCAACGGTACGTAGCAGTAGCCGCAGGAGAAGAAAGCGTGCTACCGGTGGTCGTGTGAGAAAGAGTGATATAAACACAACAAAAAGAAGAAGAAGAAGAAGAAGAGTGTAAGGAAGATAGCTGGGAGAAAAAAGAGAAAGAGTAGTACTCGTCGTAAACGCAGAACTACGAGGGATATTTTTGACAATAAAAAAAATGGCGTTCTTGCACACATTCCTGTGAATGCCTAAAGTCCGAGCTACTATTGTTCGACATCCTTCCAACTCAAACAACAATAGAGGGCTCGCACTGGGTTCAGTATAAACATATATCATCTTTAACTAATGACTCACCGATAGAATATGTTATTCTTGGAAATAGTGATGAATACATTGATTTAGCTCATACCATGCTTAGCCTTCGTGTAAGTTTGAAAACAAGTACAACTGAAGATGATATACCAGAAGCTGCCCGAGCAGCTTACAGAAATTCATTAGCACGAGTAGGCCCTGTCAATAATTTCATGCACTCAATGTTCAATCAAGTGGATGTGTTTTTTAATCAAAAACCTGTTTCTCCTCCTACCAATGCCTATGCGTACAGAGCGTATAAATTTCACCGCCAATCTGCAAAAAAATGACGACATAGTCAAACGTTATGTACATTGTAAGCAGAAAGCTGACGATACATTCTTTGGAAGCGGCGGCTGCTTTGTCAGATGATTACAAAACTGCTGCCTTTCTAAGATGTCGCTATTGTAACAGAATATTTGAATCAACGGTTTTTTTTTGTAGCCCCACCTCAATACGTGTCAGTCGTTTCCACCACCCACTCTCTATATATTAAGAGTTCTGCACTGGGTGGGAAATTGTCAGTCGTGTCGGGAGAGCAGTCAAGACAAAACCGTCTGTAAAAATGGATCAGCAAAAACAGCTACTACCTATCCATCTACAACCACAGCAGCTATTTTGTGCTTTGTACTCATTAGATAGTTCTTATTCAACCTAGATTACCGTTGGTCTGGAGTACATTAACTTGGAGGATGAAAGCTATAAACCGACAGTGAGATTTTTGCACTCTGATTTTACTGGCATCGCTTTCTCGACCGACGGCTGGACACACTTCAAGAGATATTTTTCCAACATCTCTCGCTATTTTTCTTCCGATGACGCTGATTATCGTAAAAATGAAGTAGTTTATGGTAAAGGTTGGTCACTCAAGTTTACCTACGATAATATAATTAAAACTATTGTAATTGGGGAGGATGCGACACCTGTAAATCAAGCTACACCACCGAAAACGTCGATAGATCTGTTGTACTAAACGAATCGGCCTTTGAGTGCTTAAAAAATTATATATCAAAGTGCATTGATTACGTCTCGAATGTTTAGATATGATCGATGCTAGTGTCAGCGAAGTTGTTAAAAGTATCGCTGAATTTATTGTAATTAAAAGTAAGGCTGATATGCCGGGGGGGGCCCGTACTTATACTATACATCTAATACTGTTAAAAAGTATATTAATTTAGTTGATTATAAAGTGATAGACGAATTTAAAGAAAGAATTAAATGGTGTTGTAACAGAGATCAATGTCATGCGGAGCTTGATACCGTTGAAATTGAAAATATATTATATGAAATATCTTCCTTACACATGCATAATTTAATTAAAATGCTAAATAAAATGGTGGTAAATTAATTTTTGCATTTGTATATTATTTACCATTCATATGCTTATCCCCACTTCCCATTCACACACACATTCTCATTATCACACATAAGCACGCACACACTCACACACATGCACGCACAAATACACACAAACACACACAGACACACACACATATATATATATATACACACACATAAACACACATATATGCACACACAATAAAATCCTCTGCAACAGAGTGTCAGAGCGAGCCAAAGGAGGGGTGGAGGGGGGTATAGCATCAACAAATGAGCAAAGTGGGAGAGAGACGAGTCCCCTGAAATAGAGAGCCCCGAGCAAGCCCGATGAGTGGGGGGTTTGTTTGGGTTCCCTATTGTGGGAGATTTACTACTTATAATACCTAAATTACAATGAATGATTAATATGCTAAATTATAGTGAATGGTTAACATCAACTAAAGAAGTATAAATTTAAAAAATTAATGTTCATATTCTTATGTATTATTGCGATAATAATTATTTTTTCGATACCGTATCTGTACAGCAAATAGTTATTTTTGGATCATTATTATTCAAAAAAGAAATATCTATCTTTTCCACACCACCCTCGAGGTAAACAGAATGGCGCGTTTTTTTTCCTTTATTAGCACTAAATTTTGTGTTAAGTTCCATAATTATTTGTGTCGCAAATATACATCAAAAGAAGTCTGTACGTATTAAATTATTGTTCATAAATTAATTGATAATTGCTTTGTTGAAAGTATGTACTTTCAACAAAGCAAATACTAGTAGGATTTTAATATTTATACAAGTTTACATCATATCCTTCACAATTTAATCTATATACAATATTATAGTACTTACAGTGATAAAGAAGGCTGATTCATTAAAGTCTGATGCCATTTATCCATCGTTTCTTAATGTTAATATCATTGGATCACCTGTAATAGAAAGAATAATGTAATTTTAAAACAAAGAATCAAGTTCTATTATCGTAAAGTTAATTTAATTTAAGATAATCGAAATATACTTATCTGACAGAGTGAGATCCATTGATAGTATTTTAATCATAATGTAATCTTTTTTATAAATGCATTTTTCACTTGAAACTTTTTGCAGATTCTAGATTAAACGTTATTGCACACGTGTAGTATGAGTTTTAGGAATTTTTAACGCGATATAATTAATATAATTTATGATAAACACTTGGAGATCCATGCGAAGGTTATAAACAGCTAGCAGAAACCAACCATAGACTTCATGGAGTTAATACTAACTAATACACATTGGAGTTACTCTTCTGTGCAGCATAGCTTCGTTATAGGGATCTCTATATCCCCATAACTTACTGCCTACCCTCTTTGGTACTATAATTAAGTCTAACCTGAAGTACTAATGGACTGTTGGTTTCTGCTAGTTTATAACCTCCGCGTGGATCTCCGAGTTTATCACAAATTATATTATCTAAATCGCGTTACAAACTTATAAAACTCATACTACACGTGTGCAATAATATTTAATCTAAAACCTACAATAAGTTTCAAGTGTAAAAATGCATTTACAGAAAAGATGGTATTAGGATCAAAATACTATCAATGGATTTCACTCTGGCAGATAAGTATCTTTTAATTACCTTCAAATAAATTAACTTTATGATAATAGAATATGATTCTTTGTTTTAAAATAAATTATTCTTTCTCTGTTACAGGTGATCTGATGAACTTGGCTTAAAAAAATATGTATAAACAGCAGACTTAACTGATGAATCAGCCTTATTTATCACTGTAAGTAATATTTTTGAATAAGGAGTTTGATGCGCTGGTTAAATTAAATGAAATGAGTAATGTATGCATTACTCATAAAATAATTATGTATATTCTTTTCCTGATAGATAAGTATAAAAATGTTAAGATATAAAAAATTAATCAAATATAATATTAGATGATACGTGTAGAAAGTGCCCAAATACAGCTAGAATCTATAGTATGGAAAGTTGGCTCTCGTAAAACAAATCTATAAATATAATGCAGGCTTACTGTTATTACTCGAAATATTTTTTTTTAAGTCATACATTTTAATTCAAATCTTTTATAATCTGCTATCTTAATATATGTATTCTCTTATTATCTTGTGTATTGTATGGAGCGTTCGCTTCTCGTCATAAGTAAAATCCATTAACATGAATGTATGATTAATACTGGTAATTTTTTGGATTAGATCATTTTTTTTTAATTAAAATCATAGATAATCTGCTATCCAAATACATCTGTTCGCCTATTATATAGTGTAAACCAAATAAAAATTGTGTGCTTATTATGAAATAAAAGAATTATAGTATAACATAAAATTTAGATGTTATAAAATAAATTGAATATTTAAAAATGTATTCGTCTCTGCAGAAATGAGCCCTTTTGGCATTTCTTATAAATAATTAATCGATATTTTCATTTATTGTAACACATTCATCCAAACTATTATAGTCTGGTAGTTTTTATTTTAAAATTTGAACCTAATCCCAAAATACTTGTTATAAATTAATTGATAAACATAAATAAACATACCTTTCTCTAGAACACATGTATTTGTACGTTTTCTGGAAAGCTATAATTTGTCAAAGAATCATCCACATATAATATAGGTTGTAAATTGTTACTAAACGTTTAAACTCATTTTTAATTTTCAGATAACAATAATGCCGAACCAGATGATTATTGATGTAAATGGTAATAATATTAAAATTATTATGTGCTATATAATAACCAGGAGACGATAGGAAAAGTTATGAACTATTCATATACACTTAAACAACTTAGAAACTTTCATGCATGAGCGATGCATATTCTTAACACTTCACTCGCTTCTCACAATACAAGACAATTTTTTCCTTATACTGAATATTCTCTATGTTGAAACTTTCTTCGATTCTTGAATCAAGAAAATAAAACACACTAGCTATTGGTAAGGATCCCTTTCGACGTATAGCCTGAGAGTGTATCTCCCAGGAGACGATAGGAAAATTTAATAATTGTTCATAATCACTTCCACAATTGTAGAAACTTTCTTGCGTGGAAGATTGAATATAATCCTAACGCTTAACCAACTTGTCACATCACAAGAAAATTATATAAACTAGAAATTCTCTATTAATTTTCTTTGATTCTTAGACGATGAAAGTACAACACTTTCACTAGCTTCTCATCAGGATCCCTTTCGACGAATAGCCTGAGAGTCTACCTCCCAGGAGACGATAGAAAAAATTACATATCCACTTCAAGAATGTAGAAACTTGCTTGAAAGGTGAACCCAGGAGACGATAGAAATAGTTACATATCCACTTCAATAATGTAGAAACTTTGCATGAAAGATGAACCCAGGAGACGATAGAAAAAGTTACATATTCACTTCAACAACGTAGAAACTTTCTTGAAAGATGAATTCTTAACACTTTACTAGCTGTCACATCACAGAATAGTTATTTCTTTATGTAACCTGAAAAATAAAAGGGTATATTTGAACAAAGAATCAGTTCATGAATCTTTCATGTATTGTATATTTAAAAAAAAAGTACAACTAAATACTTATCTAATTCGAGACTACTAGTCTTGTTTGTGAAACATTTTTCATAATTATATCTGTCAGTTTTTAAATATTTCATCAAACCCAGCTTTATAAATTGCATATTATGTTGAAAATAAAATCACTTTGGTACTTTATTTTGTACAATACTTATTTTTCTTTAACACTGCATATGTGTTATTGTATTGAAAAATCAAAAAATGTGAATACAGCATCGTCTGCTCTTCTGCACACTTGATGAACTGTATAGATGCAAGCAATAGTATACGTAGAGCTGACGTCACGAACTATGTCGTACTTCCGGGGAGAATATTTTTCGCCACAGGAGAAGAATTTTCACGGAGAAGAATTCATGACCCCGAACTTTCACTTCACAATATCATTTGATAGAAGCCATTTCACAGTATATGACCCTGAAGTGATTTTGTTAGTTTTATCCCAAGCTCTCATTTGAGAGCTCATAAGTGAGAAACAAAGCTCTTAATGCGAAGAAAACCGAATGTCATATCTCCAACAGGGCCTACGAGACGTATATAGGGTCTGGCTATAGCGCCCGACGGCGGCGTACGTACTGAACGTACCTTATACTTGCCATCGAGGCGCTACCGCGCCCCTTGTTGAGCCTGAGAGTCTACCTCCTAGGTGACGATATTTAAAGTTATATATCCACTTCAACAACGTAGAAACTTTCTTGAAAGATGAATTCTTAACACTTCACTAGCTTGTCACATCACAAAAAAGTTATTTCTTTATATAATCTGAGAGCAAAAAAAACCTGAAAAATAAAAGAGTATATTTTAACAAAGAATCAGTTCATGGAACTTTCATGTATTGTTTATTTATAAAAAAAGTATAACTAAATACTCATCTAATGCCAGGCTATTAGTCATGTTTGTGAAACCTTTTACTTAATTATATCTGACAGTTTTCAAATATTTAACCAAACACAGCTTTATAAATTGCATATTCTTTTGAAAATAAAATCACTTTGGTAGTTTATTGTAGAATAGTTATTATTCTTTAACACTACATTTGTGTTATTGTATTGAAAAATCAAAAAATGTAAATACACCATCGTCTGCTCTTCTGCGCACATGATGAACTATATACATGCAATAGTATACGTAGAACTAACGTCACACGAACGATGACGTACTTCGGCGGAGAACATTTTCTCCGGGAGAAGAATTTTCGCTGAGAAGAATTCATGATCCCGAACTTTCGCTTCACAATATCTTTTGATAGAAGCCACTCCACAATATATGACCCTGATGTGATTTTGTTAGTTTTATCCCAAGCTCTCATTTGAGTGCTCATAAGTGAGAAACAATGCTCTTAATGCGTAGAAAACGGAATGTCACATCTCCAACAAGGCCTACGAGACGTATATAGGGTCTGGCTATAGAGTGCTCATAAGTGAGAAACAATGCTCTTAATGCGTAGAAAACGGAATGTCACATCTCCAACAAGGCCTACGAGACGTATATAGGGTCTGGCTATAGCGCCTGACGGCGGCGTACGTACTGAACGTACCTTATACTTGCCATCGAGGCGCTACCGCGTCCCTTGATTGTTAGTTGGGAGTATAACACAGTTTGAGAGTATGCTACATAATAAATGAGTCAGAGCAGATCGCTTCTTCCAAATGGACGTATCAGGACGGATCGCAGCATATCAGCATTTATGCAAGTAACAGAAACTTGCCATGATCTCTTTTAAAACTTGTATAATATTATAAACATTAAGAGAAATAGTTCGTTGGGAATATGACACAGTTTGAGAGTAAGAGCAATCTTATCTTACATTATATTAAAGTGAGCGATGCCTGTTTTCATTTAAATGGTGGAAAAACCCCACTACTGGTAATAATTAATTTTTTTTTTTTAATTTCTTTTTTAGAAATGGTTAATTGGTACAATGGAGCATCCATTTACCGTAAAAAATTTTTGATAAGGTTGTCCCATGGGCTTTTTATGGAAGCTCAAAAAAATTAAGACTTTTTTTTCCGACTTTTTTTTCAGCCTTTCTTTTCTTAAGACTTTACTATTTATTCTGTAAAATAATTATGGTGTTATGGTTTTTTTTGCGTAAAAGTATTCTTTGATGTAATACGAATCTGATGCTATGGGGTTTAGATGGTCTATGGTGTTTCTATGGGGTTTTAAATTTTTGCAGTTTTATTGCGTTTTTGAAAGTTTATGGTGTTTTAAGCAGTTTTATGGAGTTTCATGTTTTAAGGAGTTTCAAGTTTTTGAAAGTTTATGGTGTTTTATGGGGCTTTTCTGGGGTTTCATGTTTTATGGAATTTGTGAACTTTTATGCGGTTTCATGTTTAATGGGGTTAGAAATTTTATACTGTTTTAGGATGTTTCGACATTATGAAATTTTGTGATATTTTATGATATTTTTTGTTGATGTTAACGTTCTTTGGTGTAATACGAACCTGATGCTATAGGGTTTGTGGTGGTCTATGGTGTTTCTATGGGGTTTTAAGTTTTTGCAGTTTTATTGTGTTACATGTGTGACGTCAGAGATTTAAAAGGAACGGATCCCTTTCAATCAACGACGAAACGAGTTGTCGAGGAGCACGTTGCGCTCCTCAACCTTGCCAGAATTTCGAGCCTATCCCCGCAAGGATATTAGCTCGGGGCTGGCTTTAACAAAGATTGAACCGAAAAAGGACTATATAAAAAGAGACGGGAAAAGAAAGAATTTCTGTCGAATAGAAATAGTGGCAGAATACCGCGGATCTTCCTGTAAAGCGAAATATGGCGAGATCTTTGAGATCTTAACGTCGAAAACCAAACGGCTTTCGCCAGACGGATTTCTGATCGTTGCGATCTATTATTACTCCCGACCGACCGTTATTTAAATTTTGAATAGAAATATCTACCGGAAGGGAACGGTACGAAACCAGACCTTCCTATAGATATTCTATTATAACTTTAAATTTCTTTTTTTTTAGCGGAGGAGCGAATTGCCTTTAGTGACCCACCGGCACTGGGTCCTATCGCGTAACGTAGAAAACAGAGACGCGAGGGCTAGTTGCCCTGAAACTTAAATTATTTAGTATATATATATATTTGTTTCTTACTTTTCCTTGGAAATGGGGTGGATGTCCCGCCTGGCTCCGTTGGTTGAATGATAGGACCGTCTCGCGAACGCGTAGAGAACGAAAATTGGGGTGTGGTTGCGTGTATTTAAATAAATGAATTTTTGAACTTGTGTGCTTTTAAAATTTAGGTTGAAGTTTATTTTTAGAGAGCAATGAGAAAACAATTACAAGATTTTGGGAAGTCTGCTCACCTCGACGGTGGGAAGCAGAATGTCGCATAGAGACACGTCGCTCTCGCTCGGAGGCTGCGAGGAAAAACTATTTCCACCCAGAAAAACCCTTCAGAGAGGACTTCTCCAATTAGAATTTTGGAGATTAGCCCCTCCTCCGAGTTTTCCCGATGAGGAAAACTTAAAATAAAAGCCCGTTTACGCGTCGGCCTTAGGCCCTCCTATTATGGGGGAGAGAACGGAGGAGTGAGGGTAGCGTCAGGTTCGAGCTCCCTCGAAGATTTTTCGATGCGTATTTTTTTCTGCCTCCATCTCCCCCGCATATAAAGGAGTCATACAGTAAGTATTAACTATGGTTGATAAAAATATTTTATTATGCTAGAGAATAACATGTGTTTTTTTTATACGCTCTAATATTGATTTAAAAATAAAGATATTCTATAGTGTCAGGATTTAGATGTATAGAAAATCTAAACCTGAATACAAATTGGATTATTATAGGGCTAAATATTAAGAAAATATTAATCTTAATGATATACACGCTTATATTTATGTGATTAAATGTAGTTAATATAGTGATTAATATCATATGGCTCAGTATTATAATTTGTGGTTACGTGGATGCATACAAATTTTTTAACCTTATCCATAGTTGGCAATGTGGCTGAAATATTTAAATATTATGCATTCATAACATTTATACATTACCACAATACCATTTCCGTCGAGTTAAGAATTTTGAGAACAAAAGTGCATCCTGTACAGATGTACACTTTTGTAGGGAAGTAAGAGCGCGGGGCGGCGCACTTGAGTCGGAGGCCTGCAGTTTTATTACTTGCAGCTGTGTCGACCAGTGTGCATAGCCCTAGCTCGCATCGTATCGGGAAAATTCTATTTACTTTCAAGTCTCGCTTGCACTGACCCTCATGAGAAAAAAAAGAACCTTGGGATAATGTATCTTATACTATTGCTTATGGTCTCGCTCTAGGAGATTCAAAAAGAATACACCTGCGCGTATGATATGTTTACGACTTCCTTCGAGATAGAATTCAATGAAGAAACTCATAAACGCACCAGCGCAGGACGTATATTTTAATTTCTAAATTTCGGTTGAATTGCTTCTACATGGGCTCGCTTTAATGGAGGGAAAAAACTTTCTTAAAAGTGTGGGAATATAGAAAAATTTGTGTCGACGTTACACCCCCACCGAAAAATGGTTACTTGAGGAATACAGCAAATGACGAAAAGTTACCATCCCCTGAATGTATAGGCTCAAGAATGATCCAGTGGAAAACTTATTTTCTTAATGCAAAGAACTCTTGCTGGACTTCAGGGATTGGATATCCAGGAGGGGTCGTGATACCAGGTTTTTCTTCAGTGGCTTCTGGTTTATCTGTTTTTTCACCAACTATTATTTCTGGTATATCCATTTGATCAGTTACTGGTGGTGGTGATGGTTGTTTCTCCTTGTTACCCAAATGAATGAGTAAATGGGTTACTGAGCTCCAAATGGCTCCCAATAAATGGATCGACCATCCATATATTGAATGAAGTGCATATCCTCGTACGGCTACATCAATGAGCATCTTGATAGCGTGTAAGATAATGAGAATAGCTATTATTCCAGCACTAACGGTTCTAAAAGTGAGGAACTTTGCCCAAAGGCGATCCCATGAATTAACAAGGATTTTCTCCATGGCTCCTTCGTTAAGTAGTTTTAGAATGGTTCCTTCATGATCTGCTACTGGATGTCCTCTGATTTCACGAGCCAAGTCGTTAATTAGGGATCCAGTTTCTACCAAGAACATAATTCTCTCCCTGAGTTGTTCTAGATCTGCTTCCGTGTAAATTCCGCTGGTGGCTAAATCTGAAGGATTGGTGTATTTCCAGGTGGGTTTTGTTAGTGGTTTTAGTATTTCCGGCCCTTGTACTTCATTTGGTTTAGGCGTCAATTTGTACCAGGTGGTGTCTATGAAATACGAGACAGGCAATATGGTGTTACACTGTATTCTAGTTCCAGTGGACTTTAGTATCCTGGTGCGGGGTGTCATATAATGAGTGTTGTTATTATGTTCTACAAGTAATTCAACATAGCAATGATCTGATTGGTGAAGTCGTACTCCTACCGGTATACACTTGACAATGTGGATAACTTCACCGGCTGATACTGCCATATATCCAGGTCCTTTCATTAAATCGTAGGCAAACTCATCTGGTGCTTGAGTTGCTATTGTCAGAGCATTCTTTATCGTTTGTCGCTCAAGTTCGCATTTTTGAGCCAATACATCTCGGTACAGGTAATTAATCTGTTTGCGTATATGTTTCTCTACATAAACAAATTTTGAATTGACATACGTGAAAAGTTCTAGGTTAGAAACTCCTTTAATTTAAGTCCCAGCAACAGATACCCCGAAAGAGGTTTCGAATATGAATAATTTTGGATGTTCAGTCTGATAAACCGTATATCCGCAGATATCCTTTTTTCCTCGGATAGACAGTGCAAACGTGATTTCCTTATATTCTACAGTGTGTACAGGTTGTTCTACTGCAGTAAGGTCCCTGGCATACTCAGCATTACCTTGAAACAACATTGTGTATTAATCGAACTTACATTTATCTACGGGTAGAACATCCCAAAAAGAATATCCGCTACTTAAATCTAAACAACTACGGTCAGAGAAAACGCAAGTGGTTCTCGAATCCATATGAATCTTATTATTGTTTATGGATATACGTGCTATATGTGATCTTAAAGTTACCTTAATTGTACTTTGCACTACCACATCATCCCATGTACCATATGGATCAGAATACTGGGTGACTCGACACTCTCCGTCATTGGTAAGTTTACCAGCGAGGGTGATGGGTCGGGTACCAGTGCTATTTACTTTAGAACGGTCTAATACCATTCCATTGGGTAGTAATAGTGATCCATGATTATGGAGGTCTTGACAAGTTTTGTATGAAGTTTCCATTATATACTCATTGATCCCATAGGCTACAGCCGATGAGTGGGAGTGCATTCCACAGTGAAAAATTTGACGGTATATTTCTACCACCCCCAAACAAACCTTTTCAAGGTAAAAGGCTGGCAAGTATAAGGTCGTTTCTTCATGTAAAAATTAAAGATTAATCTTACAACTCTTGATAACCTTAATGTAAAAAAAAACTCTTAATAACACTTATGCAGACAAAACCAAAGTTTTATTAAGATTCATACAGACAAAATAAAAATTCTTAGAGCTTACTCTAAAATTCAACTTTAATTTTCAAACTTCGACAACTCTTATGTAGTCGAAATTATAAATGCTGTATTCTATACAGTTATTTAATTATGGAAATTAAAGATCTTGATAACACTTATATAGACAAAATACTAGTAGCTTTACTGCATACTCTTAAGACGTGTTGATATTATAATCGTCAGATCAACAAATAATATATCTTCTTTCCTCTTGTGAATAAGTGATCGAACACAAATACTGGAAGAATATGTGATACTTATAGATCAAGTTGGAAAACAAATAATTATGTTAGGATGAATGTCTTCTTTTACCTATTCAATGAGTTAATCACAATCACTCAAATCATGATGCTTATACATCAAGCTAAAAAATCCGAAACTCTCATGTATGAAAATATGAACGTGTAACCATCTTCGCGTTAAGGGTCTGTTGGACAGATTACCATTTCTTTAGTGTCACTTCTCCTTCGATTATCTATACCTTCGATTTGACATAAATTCTCATTTTAATTTTAAGAAAAGAAAGTTATGATATCAATAAATAAATTGGCAAGTTTTTTGTTATAAAAAGTAATTGTTTTCAAATAAATAAATAACCGATTAAATTGAGGAAGGATTATAAATATATGTGTTCATATAAACACTCAATCAAATTGCAGCATGTGAAAAGGTGGATAGCCTGTGAAAACGTACAGTCGGGTACAATTAAAACTTTGAATAATTGCGACTGCTGCCACGTTCTGTACATGTAATAGAATGGTATGATGTTCTTACATGACATTATCACATGACAAATGTGCCCATAATATGTATTAATATCATGTTTGTCTAAAATTATTATGTAATTTAACAAGATTGTTTCGCATCATGAAAACTTTATGTTGAGTTGAGGTGCAAGGATGTTGCATTCACCGACATCCTTAGGCTGACTGTGGTAACACTCATCTGCCGTGAGCCACAGTCATATCCTATGAGGGCGGAGGAGTTGGCTATGGTAAGAAGAGTTAAGAAGAAAGTGATGTACATGGTTATAGATTGTGGTTGGACGTGCACCTGGAAGTTCAATCCGGGTTGTTCTTTGGTGTACAAGATTTTGTACATATCAGTAGTCTCTTCTAAGGTGGGTGGGTCTAGATTTAATTCAGTAAAGATTTCTTGTTGTATAACATGAAATACTTGTGTTTGCGTTATATCCTTCTGTCGAAATTTATCATCAATTTCAGCTCTTTTTGCGGCAATTCTGTAGTTTGCAAGATATCCTTCAGAATCTGACGTAAGTTCTAAATCACTCAGATTTTCAATATCCTCCAATAATTATGTCAAAGTTTCGGTGGAAGGGTTGGCAGTAGTACTAGTCACGGATTCCGAATCTAGACCAAGTTTGGATATATCTTCTTGTAGGTCTACATATTTCCTCTTATATGTAAGCGAAGAGTCGGAAGTGTGAGTCTTAGGTGTTACAGGGTCTTCTTCCTCGTCCATAGCTTTAGTATCGAGATTATCGTAACTATGAGTGAGTGGTGCTGGTGCTGATATTATCTCTGGTTCTGAGGCGTCCTCAGCCGGCTCTTTAAAATGCATAGCGGCTGTAGTTTGGTCAAAAGAAAATGTTCTTTTTTCAAAATCTATTATTCCCTTAGTCTGGTAGAAAAATTCAGCTCCTAGTATTCTATCACAAGGTATTGAAAAGTTGTCGGGGACTATATGAAATATCGCTTCGACACCAAAAAGTTTTACTCTTGCTATTCCCATAGTTTCGGTAAGTTCTTGACCAACTTCTTTTAGATGGCTAACTTCTGAGGGCTCTAGTCCACAAGTTATTGGTATCATCGAATATTTTAATATATTCACCTCCGATCCTGAATCTAACATTAGTTTACCAGGTTGGTAGGTAGGTGACTTGAGTATATTGATATACGGTATACAAGATTTCGGGTCCTGCACATTTATATTGATAATCCTTCCTAAGTCTATTACGAAGGTGTGATTTTCGTGTTGTTGGAAAGTCATATTATTACCATTGAGTGTAAATATGCGAGATCTAAAATCTATCTTTCCATTGTTTTGTTAAAAGAGGGGTGCTCCTAATATTCCTTCGAAAGGAATTTCAAAGTCAATGAGCACAACATGAAATTGAACAATGGTTCCCAGTAGCCTCATTTCTACTGTACCTAAAGAAGTAATGGGAGCAGATCCAATTCCTTGTATATGTAATAACCGATGTTGTTGTATTTGTGAACGGTTGGTTACAGCACCAATTCTAATTACATTCACTTCAGACCCGGTATCAAGCATGAAGCTGAGGCTGCTATTTCTGGAATTATTTAGAAATTGGACGTAAGGGATTAATTTATTCGGTCCCTTCAATCAAACCGTACCAACTTCACGGATTGGATCTACCTCATTCTGTTCATTGGGAATTTCGCTCAATTGGACTGGTAATCCCACTGATCCCGCGTATTTTCCAATTTCTCCGTAGGCTCGTTTCATAGATCTTGAATAGTTTGGTCTCGATTCTGATTTACTTGATCTACTACAGATATCATCGAACAACAATGTGAACTTAATATTATTCACAAGTAACAATTCTTGATTGAAATTGAGAATGGCCTTGTTTTCAATAATAAACCTGGCTCCCAATACTCCTTCACAATGAAGTGTATAATCATCAGGTATTAAATGGAAAGGTGTATTGCATCCCGCAACCTTTATTTCAACAGTTCCAAGTGTTTGTATAGGTTCCTGACCTATTCTTTTTAGGCTTCGTTGCGAATGGTTTATTATACTTTTTTTTGGTACGAATCGAATCTTCATTAAATTGACTTCTGATCCGGTATCTAACATTAACTGTCCGCGATTTCTTGAACTTGGGTGCATTATATCAATATAGGGAACAGCGGTTTCATCAAAATATGACCCTATTTTCATTAACTGATTTTCAAAGATATTGTAATCTTTAAATAATTGAATTGGGCATTCTCCTTGTGTGACTTTAAATGTTTGAGTCTCGAAGTCTAGAATTCCCGAGTTTCCTTTTAATTCTTGAGAACCTAGAATTCCATCAAAGGATAATGGGAAATCGTCTGGAATCACGTAAAATGTAAATATACCTTCACGTATTTTCAACTGTATAGTGCCTAACGTTCTAATTTTCAAAGATCCAATTCCTTTTAGAGTTATCTTCAAATCTGTTTTTATATCGTTGGGATCCTTTAGTACTCCGTGCTTTATAAAACTTAGCTCTGAACCAGTATCAATAAGGATTTTGACCGGATCTTCACGACTTTTACTCTTAAGCTTTAAATACGGAAGATATTTGCAATTAGTACTTAGTTCATAGGTATTAGGTATTCCAACAAGCGGTTGAAACTTCCGGAGTTCGAACGCTCCTGGTTTCTTTGGGTCTCGTTCCCCGCGTTGGAAGGACGAGAACCGTGAGAGTTTCCCTGATTGCTTTGGGAGTTATTATATTGTCGTTTTCTACATTGATCAATCGTGTGTCCTTTAGTCTTGCAGTAATTGCAAGTTAAGTTCAAATTTTTCACTTTGCAAGTAGCTGCAGTATGGCCTATACCGTTACAAATTTGGCAGGAAAATTTGCTCCTAGAATCTAGCTGTGGTTGCTGATTATTGCGGTTCGTCAATGAATAGCATTGGTTCGCTGTATGACTTGGTGTCCGACAAATTTGACAAGTCATATTACTTTGTCTACTACTGAAGGAAGTAGTAGTACTATTCCTTGGTCTGAGAGAAAAACAAACATTAGCCATATGACCTGATTTCTGGCATACTTGACAGATTATGTTACTTTGCTGACCACTATTATTTTGTCGGCAGGATTTTGCTGAATGTCCTATTTTACTGCATATCTGATATTTTTTAATTTGTTTACAATGGCTAGCAGTATGTCCTTCCTGCTGGCAAATTTGACATGTCATTTTCATTTTTAATAACCCTTGAGCATGGATAGTGCAATGCTCTAGAGCGTGTCCGGTTTGGTTGCAAAATTGGCATTTTATATTGCAACTGCTTTTATGTTCATCTGAGGCCTTACATGCTGAACAAGCAAAAATTTTCTTTTTAGCTCCCCCGGAGTATGTTTTATCGGGATTACTACGTTCCCTGATTTCTTTTTGATTTGCTATTTTCCTTTCTATTGCTATAGCCTTCTTAACAATGTCAGTTATAGCGTCATTCGGAGCAGTATCCAATTTTTGTTCGATATCTGATATTAGTCCTCTCTTAAAACAATCAATTATGTTCTTCTGGGTAGAGGCATGGAATTCATCCGACACTGTTCCGTTTTCTATGGCGTAGGATTCTAATATTCGTTTCCCTAGATCCTTAACTCTATTGGCAAAGCTGATAACCATTTCATTATTTTTCTGGAACTCATTTCCCATATCACCCAGCAACTGGGCTACGGTTCTCGTAGGCGAGTATATACCTTTGAGGAATGTTAATAACAAGTCTATGGTTGTAAAGGTTTGGCCTGTCAATGCTTGGCGTGCTTCACCTTGAATTTTACATCTAATTAATCTAGTCAAGTTCGGTTCTGCGGCAGGTTCGATCATATCTTTTGCTTCTAAACAGGCTTCCGAGAATTGACTGAAGGGGACATTACTTCCATCGAATTCTGGAATAACTCGTAATGCATCTTTAATCGATACCACCTGATTAAATTGCAGAGGGTTGACAACTGCATTGCCCCCAGTTTGTTCGCCTCCAACCATGTTGATTATAGGTAATTCTTCTAGAGGTAAAAATGGACCTATTGGAGGTGGCTGTAAATCGTCGTTTAAGTTTAACAAGCTTAAACTGGGAGCAGTCGGTCGGGAAAGGATGGTATTTCGTCTGGAAGAGGGTGAATTTGGTCCGCTACCAATAGGGTAATCGTCGTACCACTGTTCTAGATTCCTGGGAGTAGGTAATAGTTTTTCCTCGGTTTTCTCAATAGTTAAAGATTTCCCAAGGTCTCGTAAACTTTTAATAAGGCTGTCCGCTTCAGGATCTGAATCTCTTGAACTGATCAGAGTCGAGTCACCATCAATTGATGCTGCAGGGGTTGAACTTCTCCCTGGACCTTCTAAATCAGACAGAGTATCTGAGTCTTGGTCTTCACTCTTTTCTGATTTTGACGTATCCTGCTCACTGTCTTCGGTTTCAGTTGCAGTAGTAGTGTTCGAAGAGCTTGAATTGCCGCTCTGACTCGGATTATCCTGAGGGATTCGTGGTCTACTACGAAAAGGATCCTGAACTTCTAGAGGCTCTATGGGATTTTCTCTAGAGATCTTATCTCGCCTTGCAAAAGGGTCAAAATTGGCCAGGGCTTCGGCACTGAGGTGACTAACCCCTAGCTTCTTCGCTACTTGTCAGGTAAGTTTCTTTTTGTGATTCATAAACCTCCTGAGTGGTAATTCTAATCCTTATAGCTTGAGTGCTTCAACGCTGTTGACGTAATTAGGTATTAACTGAGTAATAATTCCTGTATATATTTGTCTTCAATGAGTAAATTATGTTTAGAAGTATCAGAAGGAGATTTAACCTCTTCTTTACTAAAGAATTCTTCGAGCGCAAGTAATAATTGCTTTAATGGTAACTGTACATCTAAGAATAATTCACGTTGTATCCCTGTTTTAAAGTAAATTCCCGTAGTAACGGATTTACTAATATTTATTATTCGTAAGATTAATCGGTTTAAAAGTAATTCGGGAAAACAAGAGAATGTAGATGGGGTAACTTGGTTGTTTTTTAACGATAAGTATTTAATATTCTTACAATTATGTCTTATAACTTTTATCTTATTGCTATTATATTGTCGGGTTTCGGGATGAATTAGAACTACTTTAGGTTTTCTAAAAGTAAGTTTTTGATTAAAGGCTAGAGTTAAATTATACGTCGCAATCAGGTGAAGTCTTATTACTAATTCTTCATTTATTTCAGTTAGATTCATAAATCGATATGGTAGGGTAAGGTAATGTAAATAAATTTTGTTTAATACTTTATTCAATTTAAAAGGAAATAACTGTTTTTTATTTTTACTATTATTTATAGAGTGGACAATCTTTTAAATTTTATTTTGTACGATGTTTCCCCTTTCTTGGTTAGATAGGGTGTGACCCGTACTCTAAAGTAGGAATCCCAGGTTTTATGAGAGTCTATTGTAGGTGGGCTGGCCTTTGATTCCCTTTCACTCAAACAATCGCTACTTCCCTCACTATTTGGGCTCGTTGCGGGAGTGTAGCAAGGCGAAGACCAAAAAGACTCAGTTAAAGAATATAAGGGACTAGGATATCCTGGTTGGGATAGAGGGGTTAAAGGGGCGGAGCTAATAGGCGAGTAATACGGACGTTGGGACGGATGGATAGGGCTACTTCCCACCGAACTAACAGTGAGGTAGTAGGGACTGTTACTGCTTTCTTTGGAAATAGGGCTGGAGGCGTCAGTATCCCGGTGACTCACTGAGGACAAAAGAATAATTTCGGGACTACTAAGCGGATATATTTACAAAAATTTTGTTTCTGTTTTTATTTTAATCTAAAGTATGATAGGTAGTCTTAACTACTTAGAGGTAAATAATACTAAAGGTATAATTATTGGATGGAAGGGTAGTAAGAGTGCGCTATTTTTTTTGTTTTAATTATTTGACCCCTTAGGTCTTATGATTTATTTATTACAACTATGTTTACAAAAAAAAATTGATTAATTTTATTTAATTTCTAACGTTTTACACAGTAAGGTATATTTTATGGTAGTTTTATATAAAAAAAAATTTATTTTATTGACAATTCATTAAGCACTGTGCTTAGGGCGTCTATTTCCTCGGAGGTTACGGGTTTATCCTCCCTGATTCGGGTGAAACCTGAGTGTGTTGCCCGGGTAGTACGGCCCAAAAGGTCTCGAGTTTCGGTCAAGTCTTTCGTCAGTTTTGTCTGTTTCCCAAATAAAAATTTCGTCCGTTCGTCAATTATTTTGTAAAGGTTGGACATTCGGCCATTAACCACCCTCTGATTGGCTGTTTGGGCATTTGTTATGTCGTCTATTATGTCCTGGTGTCTGTCAAAATTGTAGTCCTGCAGTTCCTTGAGATCCACTAAATCTTGCCGAAATTGGAGCACCGTGCTCTCGAGTTCCCCAAATCGTGTTAATATTTGTTTCATAAACTCTTCCGTTGGGTTCATCTATAAGCAAAAATTGGTAGGAAAAATTGTTAATTGGGGCTTAAGCATTACAGGCATTTTAGGTAAGTTAGTATTATTATTAGTACTCGAGGAATACGTGGTAAGATTATAACTATTTAGAGGAATTCTTAAATGGGTGAGCCCCTTTAAGTGGCTTTTGCGTGATTTATGCGTGAACTATAGTTCTTGCTTATTCTTAATTTATTATTTAGGGTAGAATAATGTGAATAATTGTATATAATGTATATATTTAATATAATGCAATTTATTATTTTTTTTACCTTTTTAGATTTTATGCAATTATAATTATGGATCGTATAATATTTATTTAAGGACTTAACTATTAATGTAATGCTAGTTTATCAAAAACGGCACTCAATTTGTCCAGTTCCGTGGCTGGTACTTGTAAACCCTTATTGGTTTTTTCAAATCCTCTTAATGTAGCTCCAGCAACGGACCGGATTAACCCTTGAGTCCTCTTTATTTTACTATCTAAATTTCGACTTCGATTATCCAAATCGAATATTAGGGTGTGGATCGTTCGCTGGACTCGATGGTACTGGGCATTGACCTCGTGCCAATGTACAGCCGCTCCTTGGCAGCGCGCGCTCTCATACGCTAGCTTCTCTTGGAGCTCACGTATAGAACCCAAAATTGTCTGCTGGGTTCTCTTGACCTCTTGCAGATCGTCGTGCAACGCAATCGCTATCCTTTCAACTGCGGCTAGCCTATTCAAGGTTTCGCTAGATATGATCTCGCTGGTGATAGTAGGGATCATCTGCAAAATAGTTATGATAGGACAATTGTTATTTGCTGTTTTCTTTTGTTTTCTTTATAAGATTATAAAAGCTAAGTTTAATGATATTTTAAGTGATAGTCAGAGGGGAAACAGTATAATTGTGAATCCTAATCAAGGTTCAACTAGTCATTTTGTTTGTTTAAAAAGAATGACAAAAATCTTCTTCTACAATCCACGGTTCATTAGATATGGAAATTGAATTCCTTGGTTGACTAAAAGTAGTAAAATACAGAATGTCTACCTCGTATTGGCGTTTTTATGCTTCTAAGAAAAGATTGACGTCTTGGTATAGTTTTCTCAGATTAGCTATTTCTTCTAATAATTGAAATAACGTTTCTTTAGTCTCTAGGTTAGAGATGGTCAGGATTGCTTCGTTTCCGTAAGTAGGAAACGGACTGAAGTATCCTTGGGCAATATGTCTCAATAATTCGATTAATGACTTTGTTATCGCCGAAGGAAGATGCTTAAATGTGGTGGGGCAAATCGACTTCTTTTCCACCTTCTTTTTATTGTTTTTGTGGAATATCCTGCGTTTCTGTGAGGGATAGTTAAATAAACCTTAACATCAGTATTTAAATAATTCTCCTTAAAGATTTGATATAAGTTATAGGCGGATATTACATGTAATTTGATGCAGCTTTGCAGCTTCATTAAGTATATTTTTTTTCTTATAAGGGGAATAACCTTCTACTAATTATTATTTAAAAAAAAAATTAAGAGAATAAATTCGCAACCCTTCCAATAATTATCTTCTAAAGTTATAATGTATAGTTAGTTATTCAAATCTTAAATACAGATTACTTCTAAATGGCTTATTGCGTTAATGATTCTAATTTGATACTAATGGATATCCTTCTGAACAAAAATTTCAGCCATGGTAGTGGCGTAGTTCCATTAAATTTATTTTTCTTGCTCTTCTAAAATGCTTGATAATTCTTCTATAATCCACAACTCGTTAGTGTTGGACAATGAATATCTAGGATTTTTACTAAGGGGAATAAACAGAGGAATCTTTACCGGATTTTTATAATCTATTTTGTTTACACTCTCTAACCAGCAGTTAACGTTTTGAAATGATTGACCATATGCTCTCACTTTTTTGATTAAAGTGTTTACTGCATGCAAGGATTCAAGAGTTGATTTATATAAGATCACCTCATTATCTTGAACTTCAAAAATATCAGATTCATGAAGAGCAAGATTATAAATAAAACTGACTATTCCTTTGGTCAAAAATTCGGGTAGCTGGATGAGTCTAGCTGGGCTGATTGACTTCTTTGCTATTTTTAAATACTCATACTCCTGTTTTTTAAGTTTAATTATTCTTTTAGGATAGTTGTTATCTGAGTTTTTGTTTATCGCGTAAACCTTTATGTCGGTTTTGGGGTAGTTGGATTTAAATGCTTGATATAAATTATAAGCTGAGCTGAAATGCAGTATAATTAATTCAAATTCTGCATCTCTTTGTAATTTCATTAGTGTACCGATAATTATTTATTCGCAAAACAATAACCGTTGAATTTGACGATTCCCAGATTTAAATAATAATATTATAAAGATGTAATTTGTTTATTCTTAATTAAGTAAGATTCCCGATAAGTAAAGTTTTCTTTAGGCGCGCGTAGTACGATTATAGGAATAACTCAAAATGGCGGCGGAACCAGTGACACGATTTTTCTTGATCTAGACTTTATTATATTTATATGTAAGGAGAACATCTGAATCTGTTCAAATTATCGTCTGATACATTAATTTAATATTAAAAATACTATTGGTATTGTTTGAAATAATTATCTTATATCAGAAATGTTAATTATTGCCGTAGAATGTAATTCATACGCTTGCGCACGAGAATTCAAGATGGCGACCGCTCTACTGCGCGCACGAGTTCACGTTCCCGTTCCGCTCGTACGGATCGTTCCGCGTAGATTGAGTACTCGATCGCCTATACGAACGGACCGTTGCATTTCGATCCAGTTGTCGAGCGCACAAATGAACAGACCGCTCGGCTTCGATTGAGTTATCGACCGTGCGTGTGTCTGAACCCTTAGGCTTCGATCGAGTTATCGACCGCGCGGCGCTGTGTTCACGATGCAGCTGCAAGCTTCAGTATGACGCCATGCGGTTACCGTATACGTAATGGCTAACCTCTGCGCGCGTTGTATACAATCGTTGTGGTGAAAATTTTTGAATAAAAATCGCGAATTCAGTGCTAGCGCGTATATTCGGGGGATAGAGAAAATTCTCCTCTACCTCGGTATAAAAGTTTTAGTGAAAGGATTTCAGTGTACTAAGTGTAGTGAGTGTTTGTTTTTCTTCACACAGGGGACCTGTATTGTCCCTGTTGAAACTAACTCCAAGAGGCTGAAAATATTCCTCTTTTGGGGTTCTGGGATAATTCAATGTCCTATTATTAATTCAATGGGTCTGCACCAGTGAGCCGTGTCCAGGAGCCCATAATATTTTGGCAACGAGCAAGGAAAAACTTCAAGCATCAGACGCATCAGCATCAGATAAGTTAATTTAACTCTTTTTTAATAACCTTTCCGTTTTCTTTCAATACCAGAGCGCTGTTGCTTTGTGTAAAAAGTGTATTGTTTCTTTTTTTAGCTCTTCTTGGCCATTCAACTCTTCAAACGAGTCTGGACAACCAGGGTGTCGCCTTAGCCCTGGGTAAAGTTTATTTGTTGCTCGCCCAAATGACCTGGAGAGCGACTTAGCAACTGGTCTTTGTTTCAGGTAATCTTGTTTTAATTTCCTTTCGGATTTTACTTGGATTCCAGCTGGTGCGTATATCTTTATTTATTATAATCTATTATGATGCATCAACCAAGTGACTCTTAATTCTTAAATCTCGGTTTCTTTACTCGTGTCAAAAGTACCTTTTTGTTTTTCCCTTTGGTATACTTATTTTTCTTTTTAAATTTACTACTTCAATTATAGAAAGGGTCGCTCGACTGGCTCTTATATGTTTTTCCACTATTTATCATTAGCAATTTTTCTTTGATCTAGCTTTTTATTCAAATTTACTCGTCAAACCTGAAATCTTTTCATGATTTCAGTTGACTTTTTCTTTCTGATTTTTAATTTCTGTTTTTAGAAAGAAGTAAAACAATTTATCTAAAAAGGAATTCTCTTTAGCGTATACTATTTTACTACTATCAAGGGGCGCGGTAGCGCCACTATGGCAAGTATAAGGTACGTGAGTACGTACGCCGCCGTCGGGCGCTAGCCAGACCCTATATACATCTCATAGGCATTGTTGGAAACTCGACTTACGGTTTTCTTCACTTTGACAGTATTATTTGTCACATAGAAATACTCAAACGAAAGCTTGAGACGAAACTAACAAAATCACATCAGGGTCACATTTTCTGAAAAAGCTTCTATCAACAGATATTGTAAAGTGAAAGTTCGAGCCCCTCGATTCTCATCAAGAGAGAAGAATGAAAACTGAACAATTCTTCCGGTCACGTCAGCTCTACGTATTTCCGTAATAATATATAGCACACCATGCATCAATATAGATCTACTTGTACATGCTGAGCAGATGCAGACGATGTTTCACGGTGAAACATTGTTTATGTTTATAATAATCAACGTAAATATTTTAATTAATAATTTAACATATTATTATAAAATATTGTGATAGTGCGAAATATATCATAAGTTTAATATTTTAAAACAGTGTCATTTAAAAACAGTGAGAAATAAGTCAATTTCGTTCATAATGATCGACATGATTAATAGTGTATAATTAGATTAGATAAGTATTTAGTGTTATGATTGTGATTTATTAATATACAATATAAATCAAGGTTTCGTGAACTGATACTTTGTTTAAATGTTCTCTTTTCTTTTTCAGATACTTTTGGGAGGTTATATTGCCATTGGAAAAAGTTTGAATTATAAATATTTATGATTTGCAGTATTTATTATGCTGTGAAGTAAGAATATTTCTTAAGTTAGCAGAATATCTGGTGCTAGCGGAAGATTTTTATTTTGATAATAAGTAACTCATCTACTAGTGTGAAGGATTGTTTTTTATGGAGGATCGTCTCCTTATGGAGGACTATCCACCTCTTGCTGTGAATTATAGACTTTTTCTCTATCCAGATCGGATGGAATGTACCATAAAAAAGTGTTAAAAAGTGAACTCATTATAAGTTGTAAACTTATGAAAAGTATTGTCCAAACAATTATTATGTGAAGTTGAAAAAAGTGCTAAAAAGTAAATGTCTAAAATTATATACAATACATGAAAGATTCATGAACTGATTCTTTGTTAAAATATATCCTTTTATTTTTCAGGTTTTTTTACTATTAGATTACATAAAGAAATAACTATTCTGTGATGTGGCAGCTAGCAAAGTGTTAAGAATTCATCTTTCAAGAAAGTTTACGTTGTTGAAGTAAATATGTAACTTTTTCTATCGTCTCCTGGGTTCACCTTTCAAGCAAGTTTCTATATTCTTGAAGTGGATGTGTAATTTTTTCTATTGTCTCCTGGGAGGTAGAATCTCAGGCTATTCGTCGAAAGGGATCCTGATGAGAAGCTAGTGAAAGTGTTGTATTTTCATTATCCAAGAATCAAAGAAAATTTATACAGAATTTCCAGTTTATATAATTTTCTTGTGATTTGACAAGTTGGTTAAGTGTTAGGATTATATTCGAAGCTAGTGAAGTGTCAAGAATATGCATCGCTCATGCATGAAAGTTTCTAAGTTGTTTAAGTGTATATGAATAATTCATAACTTTTCCTATCGTTTCCTGGGAGCTAGACTCTCAGGCTATTCGTCGAAAGGGATCCTGATGAGAAGCTAGTGAAAGTGTTGAATTTTCATCGTCCAAGAATCAAAGAAAATTCATACAGTATTTCCTGTTTATATAATTTTCTTGTGATGTGACAAGTTGGTTGAGTGTTACGATTAGATTCAATCTTCCACGCAAGAAAGTTTCTACAATTGTGGAAGTGCTTATGTTAACTTTTCCTATAGTCACCTGGGAGATAGACTCTGAAGCTGTACATCGAAAAGAATTCCTATGAATAGATAGTAAAAGTGTTTTATTTTCTTGGTTCAGAGAATATTCAGTTTATATAAGGAAAAAATTATTTTCTATAGTGAGAAGCTAGTAAAGTGTCAAGAATATGCATCGCTCATGCATGAAAGTTTCTAAGTTGTTTAAGTGTATATGAATAGTTCATAACTTTTCCTATCGTCTCCTGGGAGGTAGACTCTCAGGCTGTTCGTCGAAAGGGATTCTTATGAATAGCTAGTGAAAGTGTTTTATTTTATTGGATTTTAGAGATTATTCAGTTTATATAATAGAGAATATTCTTGCTTGATTCAACAGAAATGTTTTATACAATAATCAGCATGTGTATATTATATACTTACTCCATCGATTTCATGGCTTTAGGGTCTAAATTGTCAGGTGCATAACTATAAAAATCAAAACTATAAGTTCTTAGATAAACTCAATTGTATTGTTTTAGCATGTTAAAACAAGCTTTTATAGCTATAACAGATTTTAAATCAGGCGAAGACCGAAATATTCAAAATGTAGCTTACTTATTTCAATTATATTCTTCGCTCTCATTTCTATATGTAGTCATTATTATAGTAGTGATTAAAATCTATGGATATTTTACATACATTTTTTAGTACCTTAATACAGTAGTTATTATATATAAGCTCTGGTCTTTGTAAACATGTATTTTTTTCAGATATTTATTCCATTTTTAATGGGACCAAATGGAAGTTGATATTATATATATATTTTATACTTTCTTTGATATTATGGTTTAGCAGTAAATTCAGTGTATATAAATTTTATAGCTGTGAAGACTAAATATTTAACGATGAAAGTAAATTAGGTTATCAGCTATAATACAGAGTGTAAATAATAACAGAAAAAATTGAACGTAATTCAACACAGTGTACCAAGATAAAAGACGTTGAAAGATTCACAGTTTGCACTTCCAACGCCTTTTTCACATACCCCAAACTCAGTATAAATAGTTTAACGTACCACAGAGTAGTTTAGCATAGGAGTCTGTCAAATAACAAAACAAGTAAATAGTTAACTTAATAGATAGGCACCCCAAAAGCGTTACTAATATCCCATATTGGACCCACAAATAAAACTTTCAAACTATAATTTAAAAAAATTAAAGCAACGCACTTGCACGAAGCATTGAGTTCATAAGTATTCCTCTATTCATGCACAAACAAAACTTGGTCGGCAAAAGTCATTAACAATTCCATAGGCAATAAAACAAATAATTAAGCCAACATACAAACTAAATTCAATGTGCACAATTATTGAGACCCACTATTTACACATCAAAACTTAGTCGAACCCAAGAAGAGCAATCTGAAAGAGATGGCCTTTGCTCCAAAAGACGAACTCAATCAGATAGGTCTGACATAAACATACACCAGTAAGTCCATTCAAATCCAGGGTAACAGAGCCAAACAACACAAAACACTTTAACATAAATTAAATTATTATGTGAATTATCATATATATTATGTGAATTATATTATCATGTGAATTATTATTAAATTATTATGTGTAGGAAAAAAAGTGAAAATAACTATACCATTTTTTGCTTGTTCTCAACAAATCACACTTGAGATCCACAAATTCACACAATAATTATTGAAAAACACCATAGTGATTTACACCTATTCACACATATACATAATTTAAAAACTACAAAAAGTCTAAAGCACTGGTCAAGTCATGTAAATTAATTAAATATGTTGATTAAAACACTCTACAACACTGTTGTACTTCTCACTACAAAAAAAATTAGCGAAAACTTGTGCACTAGCTTCGGCATGCCATTCCAGGGGAGACGTCAAAATCTTCTTAAGACGTAACACACAAATTTCGAAGCAGCATTGACCCAGTGACCTGAAAAAAAAGACAAAATTCTTTTAACAAAGCACCGGTGCTTTAAATCAACAAAAAGTCTTAATAATTTAAATAAAAAAAAGTAACTTATCTGACTCCAAACAGCAATGATCGACCAACGGAAAGAACAAGTTTTCCATCACCACAGTGTACAAGTCCCAAAAGAAATCACTCCTCGGAGTAGCTGACCATCCATAGTTGCTCCTGAGTACGAGTTTCGATCCCGTAGCAACAATTTTAAAATACTTTAGCAGCGACAAAGTTAATCACGCGAGAGGTTAAACACTGACGGTATAGCAGACGTAACGTCGATAACCCCAGGACTACAGAGCGACTTACCGACGCCACAGACTGAGCACGCGCGCACACTTTTAGAACTAGGGCGCTAGTGACAAATACTAGTACCACTGCCGCGGCCATCTTCAGTGAGCATTTACACATTAATTTTTAAATTTATAACTTATTCAGTTGATGTTAACTATTCTCTGTAATTTAGGTATTACATACTTTTTAAAAGTAGTGAAATCTCCCCCCCCCCCAAAAAAAAACCTTTTCAAGGTAAAAGGCTGGCAAGTATAAGGTCGTTTCTTCATGTAAAACTTGAAGATTAATTTTGCAACTCTTGATATCTCAATGTCACAAAAATTCTAAGTGTTTTCTCTATCTATACAGTTATTTCATTATATTAATCAAAGTTAATTTTTAAACTCTCGATATCCCTTATGTGGTGAAAATTCAGAGTGCTTATTCTATAAGTCTATTTTCATTATGTAAATTAAAGTCAAACTTTCAATAATAATGTAAATAATATTCTATCAGGTTTATTGTGTACGTTTATTACTTTTCCCTTAGTAAAGGTTGATAAGAAATGTGATTATAATGCAATGATTAAAAAGGTATTTCTAATTAGTTCAACTAATAATTATGTTAATATATGTGTCTTCTTTTACCTCGTAAATGAGTGAATCACAGACACTGAAAGAACATGATGCTTATACATGAAGCTGAATAACTTGAAATTTTCATCTATCTATATCAATATGAATGCGTAAACATCTTTGCTTGAAGGATCTGTTGGACAGACTACCATTTCTTTAGTGTTTCTTCTCTATACCTTCGATTTTACATAAATTTCAATTTTAATATAGCAAAAGAAAGTTATGATATCAATAAAGAAATTGGCAAGTTTTTGTTATAAGAAGCAATTGAATTGATATAAATAAATAATTGTTTAAATCGGAGAAGGATTATAAATATATATGTATTCATCATTATAAACACTCGACCACATTGTGACATGTGAAAAGGTGGATAGCCTGTGAAAAGATACTGTCGGTAGAATTGTCGGAATAACTGCGATTGCCGCCACGTCCTGCGCATTTCCAGCTGACGTTTAATGACTGATCACTCTTACGCCGTATTTAGTGTGGGAGGTTAGGTCACCGTACTTCCGGTAAATAGAGCGTTCCGTAACCGGTCACAAACATGCGCAAAGCATAGCACTAATTCGATATTATTCAAAGTTCAATATGATCCGAGTGTACATATAGGAATGATGCTCTTACATGACATTATCACATGAAAAATGTGCCCATAATATATTACAGGATTGTTTCGCATTATGAAAACTTTTTCGATTATTTATGGAAGCAACGAGCGGATGTACAATCTACTCTACTTAGTGATTCAGTAAATTGCTATCCTTATTTCATGAAAAATCTATGTCCAAGACGATCATTTGCAATTAAATATAAGATTCAATTCATACAAAAAATCGATCCCATATTTAAAAAAAACAGTAACAAATTCTAGCATGTAGAACGCAATTTTTTTTATGGAAAAACTTGCCGTCCCGTCCTATCATAGATACCGATGGGTACTATCTTAAAATTGTGCATGGTTATCCAAAGTAATTTGTTGTTAACAAAACACTGTTAGAAAATCTCGTATCGGATTTTTCATTCTACATGTATTTACTACTATTCTTAACCAATTTTTGAAGAATTCAAACTTCAGCTTGTAATCATTGTAAACACAATTTTTGGTTATTTGTATTTGTATGTATGTTTCACAAAAGTATGTTATTATTATCGAATGGTTACAAGATGTTCAATAAAAATAATTATTATTATGTATTACAAAAATGTTATAAAATAAATTTCTATGATTAAAGTTCGGAAATCAATCAAGCTAAAAAATATTAAATTAACATTTATGTTTATATTTTAGTTTTATATCCATACTTAATAAAAAAAATAGAACTACAATTTTTATTTGAGGCTATCGTTCTCACAGTTTAACATAATATCAAGGGGCGCGGTAGCGCTACGATGGCAAGTATAAGGTACTTTCAGTACGCACGCCGCCGTCGGGCGCTAGCCAGACCCTATTATACATCTCATAGGCATTGTTCGAAACTTGACTTACGGTTTTTTTCACTTTGACAGCATTATTTGTCACATAGATCTACTCAAACGAAAGCTTGAGACGAAAGTAATAAAATCACATCAGGGTCATATTTTGTGAAATGGCTTCTATTAAATGTTATTCTGAATTGAAAGTTCCGGCTCATGAATTCTCGTCAAAAAAATTGTTCTCCCTGATAAATTGTTTTCCGCCATACGTCATCATGTGTGACGTCAGCGCTATAGATATATACTTGTGTACAGATATGTGGTGCAGACGACGATTACAATAACACAGTGCTAAGGTATAGATAGATAAGCAAGCAATTTTATCAAGGGGCGCGTTTGTTAATAATTATAAATCAGTGTTAAATGTAATATAAATTTAACTTAAATATATATTTTAAAACAGTGTTAAATTCTTTTGTACACAATCGAAAAGCAATCATAAACTAATAGTTCATAATTAGATAAGTATTTAGTTTTATTTTGATTTATATAAATATACAATACAAATAAAGGATTTGTGAACTGATTCTTTGTTAAAATGTTCTCTTTTATTTTTCAGGTTTTATTAGATTGGAAGGCATACAATTATCAGGATACAAGGAAAAAATTTTCTCGTAATGTGACAAGCTAGTGAAGTGTAGAGTATTTAATGATTTTTCATGCAAGAAAGTTTCTATTTTTCCATGTGACAAACTAGTGAAAGTGTTGTATTTTCATCGTTTAAGTATCGAAGAAAGTTTTTACAGAATTTACAGTCAATGTTTTCCTATTTCCATTGGGAGGTTACGCAACTGTAGGGTTATATACTAAAGGAATTCCTGTCACAAGATCGTGAAGTGAAAAGTATTTTATTAAAGGATAATTCATTATTAAGTTTAGAATAATAACTGGTACAGAGTAAGCGTGTTCTTATTTTGATTCAAAGATTATGCTACCTACGCCACAAGATTTGATCATTATTAATAGGAAATACATAAGAGATTATAGAAAAGAATTTTCTTGTGATGTGACAAGTTAGTGTAGTGTTAAGAATGTGTCTACGAAAGTTTCTACGGTTGTTGACATAGCTATTCAATATTATTAAATTTTTTCTGTTGTTTCGTGAGAGGTTACAACTCTCAGGCTGTATACGTATATTGAAAGGAATCCGTGTGACAAGCTAGTGAAAATGTTGTATTTTCATCGCTGAAGTATCGGAGAAAGTTTCTACAAAATTTGCAGTCCATCTGGTCATTACAAATTATCAAGTTCTTTGGACTTCTAGAAGAATAGCTGTCATAAGCGCAAGTATCTTGTAAGTATAAATAATATACACAAGTTTTTAGATTTTATACTGTATATTTTTTAAAAATTATACATTAATTGTGTGGATTCACTCCTTGTGGAGGATCCTCTCCTTCTGGAGCATCTTCTCTGTGAAACACTTCTTGTGTTCTTTGCTTGGCCAGGTCCGAGCTTGTCTCTTCTACATTGGACCTGGCCATAAAATTTATGAATTCAGCTAAATTCTTCAGGTTTTGCTGGTAGGGATTCAGCCTCCTTCAATTGTATATTGCAAAAGTTGCAAAAGTGTTTAGCAAAGTCGATTTTCTATGCAATCAGAAGCAATCATCAACTAATAGTTTATATAATTAGATAAGTATTTAGTTTTATTTTTTATAGATATTCAATATAAATAAAGAATTTGTGAACTGATTCATTGTTTAAATATTCTCTGTTATTTTTCAGATTATGAGGTTATGAAGCTGTCAGTTTATATATAGAAGAAGTAATTGTGACAAGAGAATTTTTATTGAAGAAGGTCTGATATTGTGATCTGCAGCATTGTGAAAAAATTATATTTTCTTCAGTTTATACCTGTCTAGCAGAAGTGTAAGTTTTTTATTATTATATTTAATCTTCCACGCAAGAAAGTTTCTACAATTGTGGAAGTGCTTATGAACAATTATTAAATTTTCCTATCGTCTCCTGGGAGATAGACTCTTAGGCTATGCGTCGAAAGGGATCCTTACAAATAGCTAGTGTGTTTCATTTTCTTGGTTCAAGAATCGAAGAAAGTTTCAACATAGAGAATATTCAGTATAAGGAAAAAATTGTCTTGTATTGTGAGAAGCTAGTGAAGTGTCAAGAATATGCATCGCTCATGCATGAAAGTTTCTAAGTTGTTTAAGTGTATATGAATAATTCATAACTTTTCCTATCGTCTCCTGGAAGGTAGACTCTCAGGCTGTATGTCGAAAGGGATCCTGATGAGAAGCTAGTAAAAGTGTTGTATTTCCATCGTTCAAGAATCAAAGAAAATTTATACAGAAATTCCTGTTTATATAATTTTCTTGTGATGTGACAAGTTGGTTGAGTGTTACGATTATATTCAATCTTCCACGCAAGAAAGTTTCTACAATTGTGGAAGTGCTTATGTTAACTTTTCCTATAGTCTCCTGGGAGATAGACTCTGAGGCTGTACGTCGAAAAGAATTCTTATGAATAGATAGTAAACGTGTTTTATTTTCTTAGTTCAGAGAATATTCAGTTTATATAAGGAAAAAATTATTTTCTGTTGTGAGAAGCTAGTGAAGTGTCAAGAATATGCATCGCTCATGCATGAAAGTTTCTAAGTTTTTTAAGTGTATATGAATAGTTCATAACTTTTCCTATCGTCTCCTGGGAGGTAGACTCTCAGGCTGTTCGTCGAAAGGGATTCTTATGAATAGCTAGTGAAAGTGTTTTATTTTGTTGGATTTTAGAGATTATTCAGTTTATATAATAGAGAATATTCTTGCTTGATGCAACAGTAATGTTTTATACAATAATCAGCATATGTATATTATATACTTACTCCATCAATTTCATGGCTTTAGGGTCTAAATTGTCAGGTGCATAACTATAAAAATCAAAACTATAAGTTCTTAGATAAACTCAATTGTATTGTTTTAGCATGTTAAAACAAGGTTTTATAGCTATAACAGATTTTAAATCAGGCGAAGACCGAAATATTCAAAATGTAGCTTACTTATTTCAATATATTCTTCGTTCTCATTTCTATATGTAGTCATTATTATAATAGTGATTAAAATCTATGGATATTTTACATACATTTTTTAGTACCTCAATACAGTAGTTATTATATATAAGCTCTGGTCTTTGTAAACATGTATTTTTTGCAGATATTTATTCCTTTTTTAATGGGACCAAATGGAAGTTGATATTATATATATATATTTTATACTTTCTTTGATATTATGGTTTAGCAGTAAATTCAGTGTATATAAATTTTATGGCTGTGAAGAATAAATATTTAACGATGAAAGTAAATTAGGTTATCAGCTATAATACAGAGTGTAAATAATAACAGAAAACATTGAACGTAATTCAACACAGTGTAGCAAGATAAAAGACGTTGAAAGATTCACAGTTTGCACTTCCAACGCCTTTTTCACATACCCCAAACTCAGTATAAATAGTTTAACGTACCACAGAGTAGTTTAGCATAGGAGTCTGTCAAATAAGAAAACAAGCAAATAGTTAACTTAATAGACAGGCACCCCAAAAGCATTACTAATATCCCATATTGGACCCACAAATAAAACTTTCAAACTATAATTTAAAAAAATTAAAGCAACGCACTTGCACGAAGCACTGAGTTCATAAGTATTCCTCTCTTCATGCACAAACAAAACTTGGTCGGCAAAAGTCATTATCAATTCCATAGGCAATAAAACAAATAATTAAGCCAACGCACAAACTAAATTCAATGTGCACAATTATTGAGACCCACTATTTACACATCAAAACTTAGTCAAACCCAGGAAGAGCAATCTGAAAGAGACGGCCTTTGCTCCAAAAGACGAACTCAATCAGATAGGTCTGACATAAACATACACCAATAAGTCCATTCAAATCCAGGGAAACAGAGCCAAAAAACACAAAACACTTTAACATAAATTAAATTATTATGTGAATTATCATATATATTATGTGAATTATATTATCATGTGAATTATTATTAAATTATTATGTGTAGGAAAAAAAGTGAAAATAACTATACCATTTTTTGCTTGTTCTTGACAAATCACACTTGAGATCCACAAATTCACACAATAATTATTGAAAAACACCATAGTGATTTACACTTATTCACACACATACATAATTTAAAAACTACAAAAAGTCAAAAGCACTGGTCAAGTCATGTAAATTAATTAAATATGTTTATTAAAACACTCTACAACACTGTTGTACTTCTCACTACAAAAAACTTTAGCGAAAACTTGTGCACTAGCTTCGGCATGCCATTCCAGGGGAGACGTCAAAATCCTCTTAAGACGTAACACATAAATTTCGAAGCAGCATTGACACAGTGACCTGAAAACAAAAAGACAAAATTCATTTAACAAAGTACCGGTGCTTTAAATGAACAAAAAGTCTCAATAATTTAAAAAAAAAAAAAAACTTATCTGACTCCAAACAGCAATGATCGATCAAGGGAAAGCACAAGTTTCCCATCACTACAGTGTACAAGTCCCAAAATAAATCACTCCTCGGAGTAGCTGACCATCCATAGTTGCTCCTGAGTACGAGTTTCGATTCCGTAGCAACAATTTTAAAATACTTTAGCAGCGACAAAGTTAATCACGCGAGAGGTTAAACACTGA
Organism: Philotrypesis tridentata; assembly: GCA_018906965.1. Lineage (NCBI taxonomy): Eukaryota > Metazoa > Arthropoda > Insecta > Hymenoptera > Pteromalidae > Philotrypesis > Philotrypesis tridentata. The sequence continues at coordinate 48,173 of JACCIB010000439.1, read as the reverse complement.
CGGTATAGCAGACATAACGTCGATAACCCCAGGACTGCAGAGCGACTTACCGACGCCACAGACTGAGCACGCGCGCACACTTTTAAAACTAGGGCGCTAGTGACAAATACTAGTACCACTGCCGCGGCCATCTTCAGTGAACATATACACATTAATTTTTAAATTTATAACTTATTCAATTGATGTTAACTATTCTTTGTAATTTAGGTATTACATACTTTTTAAAAGTAGTGAAATCTCCCCCCCCCCCCAAAAAAAACCTTTTCAAGGTAAAAGGCTGGCAAGTATAAGATCGTTTCTTCATGTAAAACTTGAAGATTAATTTTGCAACTCTTGATATCTCAATGTCACAAAAATTCTAAGTGTTTTCTCTATCTATACAGTTATTTTATTATATTAATCAAAGTTTATTTTTAAACTCTCGATATCCCTTATGTGGTGAAAATTCAGAGTGTTTATTCTAACCGTCTATTTTCATTATGTAAATTAAAGTCAAATTTTCAATAATAATGTAAATAATATTCTAGCAGGTTTATTGTGTACGTTTATTACTTTTCCCTTAGTAAAGGTTGATAAGAAATGTGATTATAATGCAATGATTAAAAAGGTATTTCTAATTAGTTCAACAAATAATTATGTTAATATATGTGTCTTCTTTTACCTCGTAAATGATTGAATCACAGACACTGAAAGAACATGATGCTTATACATGAAGCTGAATAACTTGAAATTTTCATCTATCTATATCAATATGAATGCGTAAACATCTTTGCTTGAAGGATCTGTTGGACAGACTACCATTTCTTTAGTGTTTCTTCTCTATACCTTCGATTTTACATAAATTTCAATTTTAATATAGCAAAAGAAAGTTATGATATCAATAAAGAAATTGGCAAGTTTTTGTTATAAGAAGCAATTGAGTTGATATAAATAAATAATTGTTTAAATCGGAGAAGGATTATAAATATATATGTATTCATCATTATAAACACTCGACCAAATTGTGACATGTGAAAAGGTGGATAGCCTGTGAAAAGATACTGTCGGTAGAATTGTCGGAATAACTGCGATTGCCGCCACGTCCTGCGCATTTCCAGCTGACGTTTAATGACTGATCACTCTTACGCCGTATTTAGTGTGGGAGGTTAGGTCACCGTACTTCCGGTAAATAGAGCGTTCCGTGACCGGTCACAAACATGCGCAAAGCATAGGACTAATTCGATATTATTCAAAGTTCAATAGTATCCGTGTGTACATATAGGAATGATGTTCTTACATGACATTATCACATGAAAAATGTGCCCATAATATATTACAGGATTGTTTCGCATTATGAAAACTTTTTCGATTATTTATGGAAGCAACGAGCGGATGTACAATCTACTCTACTTAGTAATTCAGTAAATTTCTCTCCTTATTTCATGAAAAATCTATGTCCAAGACGATCATTTGCAATTAAATATATGATTTAATTCATACAAAAAATCGATCCCACATTTAAAAAAAACAGTAACAAATTCTAGCACGTAGAACGCAATTTTTTTTATGAAAAAGCTTGCCGTCCCGTCCTATCATAGATAATCGATGAACTACTAAATGTCAGTGTAATCAAAAATCTCATAAAATTTTTAATATACTTATAATATATGTTTATATATAATATTTATGTATAATATAATATTATGTTAAACTGTGAGAACGATAATAAAAATTGTAGTTCTATTTTTTTTTTATTAAGTATGGATATAAAACTAAAATATAAACATAAATGTTAATTTAATATTTTTTAGCTTGATTGATTTCCGAACTTTAATCATAGAAATTTATTTGATAACATTTTTGTAATACATAATAATAATTATTTTTATTGAACATCTTGTAACCATACGATAATAATAACATACTATTGTGAAACATACATACAAATACAAATAACCAAAAATTGTGTTTACAATGATTACAAGATGATGTTTGAATTCTTCAAAAATTGGTTAAGAATAGTAGTAAATACATGTAGAATGAAAAATCCGATACAAGATTTTCTAACAGTGTTTTGTTAACAACAAATTACTTTGGATAACCATGCAAAATTTTAAGATAGTACCCATCGGTATCTATTATAGGACGGGACGGCAAGTTTTTCCATAAAAAAAATTGCGTTCTACATGCTAGAATTTGTTACTGTTTTTTTTAAATGTGGGATCGATTTTTTGTATGAATTGAATCTTATTTTTAATTGCAAATGATCGTCTTGGACATAGATTTTTCATGAAATAAGGATAGCAATTTACTGAATTTCTAAGTAGAGTAGATTGTACATCCGCTCGTTGCTTCCATAAATAATCGAAAAAGTTTTCATAATGCGAAACAATCCTGTAATATATTATGGGCACATTTTTCATGTGATAATGTCATGTAAGAGCATCATTCCTATATGTACACTCGGATCATATTGAACTTTGAATAATATCGAATTAGTGCTATGCTTTGCGCATGTTTGTGACCGGTTACGGAACGCTCTATTTACCGGAAGTACGGTGACCTAGCCTCCCACACTAAATACGGCGTAAGAGTGATCAGTCATTAAACGTCAGCTGGAAATGCGCAGGACGTGGCGGCAATCGCAGTTATTCCGACAATTCTACCGACAGTATCTTTTCACAGGCTATCCACCTTTTCACATGTCACAGTTTGGTCGAGTGTTTATAATGATGAATACATATATATTTATAATCCTTCTCCGATTTAAACAATTATTTATTTATATCAACTCAATTGCTTATTATAACAAAAACTTGCCAATTTCTTTATTGATATCATAACTTTCTTTTGCTATATTAAAATTGAAATTTATGTAAAATCGAAGGTATAGAGAAGAAACACTAAAGAAATGGTAGTCTGTCCAACAGATCCTTCAAGCAAAGATGTTTACGCATTCATATTGATATAGATAGATGAAAATTTCAAGTTATTCAGCTTCATGTATAAGCATCATGTTCTTTCAGTGTCTGTGATTCACTCATTTACGAGGTAAAAGAAGACACATATATTAACATAATTATTAGTTGAACTAATTAGAAATACCTTTTTAATCATTGCATTATAATCACATTTCTTATTAACCTTTACTAAGGGAAAAGTAATAAACGTACACAATAAACCTGCTAGAATATTATTTACATTATTATTGAAAGTTTGACTTTAATTTACATAATGAAAATAGACTTTTAGAATAAGCACTCTGAATTTTCACCACGTAAGGGATATCGAGAGTTTAAAAATTAACTTTGATTAATATAATGAAATAACTGTATAGATAGAGAAAACACTTAGAATTTTTGTGACATTGAGATATCAAGAGTTGCAAAATTAATCTTCAAGTTTTACATGAAGAATTTATATTACTACTTATTTTACTTTGTTCAATATTCCTAGGGACCCAGACGCGAGGATTGTCCAGGGCTATTCCGTTGATTCAAATCTTTCAACGGGTTTGACAAGCATCGTACTGCCAATGGTTAGCCGGACTGCGAGTAGATAGACTCTTTTGCCTGGGTTAGGTGAGTAAAAATATCAACTCCTGAATCTACCAATGGCAGTGTAAGTGGAGGTACGTGCTCTTTTTTTTTAAGAACGCGCCAAGGCTAAAATTATTTGGTTTTTTTTTATTTTGATTTTAATACAATCAAGGCAAAGAAAATTTTTCTAAACCTTGTTACTGTTTGGCAAAAAAAATAATTTTATTATTCAAGAATTTACTTAGTGGAATTTTCCTTTTATTGAATTTTATTTTTAATGGAAGAGGGAATTAATTTGGGTTCCTTTTTTTTAATAATTCATACGGTAATATTTAATTTAATAAATCTTTCATGTATTTTTCCATTTGTATACATTAACCCCTTTTTTTTAATATTCTCAATAGGTGTTTACAGTCAACGTGGCGTGTGAACTTGGGTCCAAATTAAAAAATGACTGATGGACTTCTGAACGACATAATCCAATGCCTGGAGTGGGTCCCTCAGCAGTAAACTGTCAATTCTCTGCTGAAAGACCTCTGCAGCTTGGATTTCTGCTAGTCTCAACTGCATGCGTTGGCAAAAGGTGCCCTCCGGATCCGTTGGCAGTATGTGGCCAAAAGCTTCTGTAGACTGCACCGAAGGATCTGCTTGCTCCTCTATTGGGACCTCTTGCAAGATTTCAGGATTGACCTGATGGTGGTCCAGAGTTTCCTCACTGTCCTGGTGATTCCTTTGGATTCGTCCACAGCACACTGGTACAAGGTAACAAAGGTTTGTTTGGTTAGTAAATAATAAAATTTAAATTTTTCCTCTAATACTTTTCTTCTAATTTTTATTCTATTCTAACTTAGTCTTTTTATTTTTAGGTTTGTATCTGTAATTTAATTTTTCTTTTGCGTTAGCCCCAACTGGCTAGCGTCCATCTGGAGCATGAGACACTCCAACAAAGATTTTTTTTTTTTTGTAAAACGAGTGTTGATCTTAAAGCAATCAACACACGTTTTTTTTTTAATTCGGTGCACTGTTTGCACTTTTTTTCCTCTCCTCTTTTGGCAGAGGAATTTCTTTTATGTCCACCGGTGGTGGATCCTTAGGAAGAGGTGGAGCAGGAGGGGGTGGCGTGTTTTGTATTTCCAGTAATATTTTACTGGCCCACTCTCTTTGTTGTTCGAGGAGTTGTTTCCTCCTTCTTTTTCTTTGCTGCTTCGTGGTTCTCCGTTTTTTTTCGACCTCTACCGGTGCCACTAGAGGAAATTTATTCTTATTATTTTAAATTTTTATGTATTATTTAACCCCAAAATTTGCTAATGGCTTTTATAAATTCGCGAGCGCGTGCACTTTTAGTTTTTCTTGGGCAAGGCAAATAAAATTTTATTTGAGTAAATATTACTCGTGTATACTTTAAAAGGGAAAGTTTTTGTTTTTAATTATTTTGTAGGGAAAATAGTGTTACGTATACTCGGCCAAGCCAGCGTATAAATTCTTTCGTAAATTATGTGTAAATATTTTATGAATTTAGAAAATTTGGAAAAATGTTACAAAAAAGAGTAGGAGAAAAAAAAATTTTATAGGAAATTTTTGTATTTAACTCGGCCAAGCCTGAGTTTGAATTTTTGATATTAGAAACCTTTTATAGGAAATTTTTGTATTTAACTCGGCCAAGCCTGAGTTAGTATAATAATTATAAAAAATTTGACTTGACTTATACTCGGCCAAGCCAGAGTATAAAAATTATTTTTTTTTACGTAAATCGTATTTTGTGTTAATTTTGTTTTAATTTAACTCGGCCAAGCCTGAGTTAATTAATTAAAATGTTTTAAACTTGTCTTGAACTATACTCGGCCAAGCCAGAGTATTAAAAAATTTTTTTACTTAGAAAATTTTATAAAAATATGGAAAAATCGTTGTATTTTCACTCGGCCAAGCCTGAGTTAATTAAGTAAAAAGTTTAAATTCGTCTTGAATTATACTCGGCCAAGCCAGAGTATAAAAATTATTTTTTTTACGTAAATCGTATTTTGTGTTAATTTTGTTTTAATTTAACTCGGCCAAGCCTGAGTTAATTAATTAAAATGTTTTAAACTTGTCTTGAATTATACTCGGCCAAGCCAGAGTATTAAAAAATTTTTTTACTTAGAAAATTTTATAAAAATATGGAAAAATCGTTGTATTTTTACTCGGCCAAGCCTGAGTTAATTAAGTAAAAAGTTTAAATTCGTCTTGAATTATACTCGGCCAAGCCAGAGTATTAAAATTTTTGTACTTAGAAAATTTTATAAAAATAGGGAAAAATCTTTGTATTTTTACTCGGCCAAGCCTGAGTTAATTAAGTAAAAAGTTTAAATTCGTCTTGAATTATACTCGGCCAAGCCAGAGTATTAAAATTTTTGTACTTAGAAAATTTTATAAAAATAGGGAAAAATCTTTGTATTTTTACTCGGCCAAGCCTGAGTTAATTAAGTAAAAAGTTTAAATTCGTCTTGAATTATACTCGGCCAAGCCAGAGTACTAAAATTTTTGTACTTAGAAAATTTTTTGAAACATAGGAAAAAAAATCTTTGTATCTTAACTCGGCCAAGCCTGAGTTAATAAAATAAATATTTTAAATTTGAAGTGTTAGAAAAAAATGCTCAGCCAAGCTAAAGCCATTAGTTTTTTTTTCTCGACCGAGATCACTGAAGCTTTTTTGTTTCTTTTACTTTTATAAGAGTTTTTTTCACGAAATTAAAAACTAGACGAATAATTTTCATTTTTTTTCGTTCAATTTTGTTAAACTGTCCCTGTTCGGGCGCCAAAAATTTTTCTGTGACGTCAGAGATTTAAAAGGAACGGATCCCTTTCAATCAACGACGAAACGAGTTGTCGAGGAGCACGTTGCGCTCCTCAACCTTGCCAGAATTTCGAGCCTATCCCCGCAAGGATATTAGCTCGGGGCTGGCTTTAAGAAAGATTGAACCGAAAAAGGACTATATAAAAGGAAACGGGAAAAGAAAGAATTTCTGTCGAATTGAAATAGTGGCAGAATACCGCGGATCTTCCTGTAAAGCGAAATATGGCGAGATCTTTGAGATCTTAACGTCGAAAACCAAACGGCTTTCGCCAGACGGTTTTCTGATCGTTGCGATCTATTATTACTCCCGACCGACCGTTATTTAAATTTTGAATAGAAATATCTACCGGAAGGGAACGGTACGAAACCAGACCTTCCTAATAGATATTCTATTATAACTTTAAATTTCTTTTTTTTTTAGCGGAGGAGCGAATTGCCTTTAGTGACCCACCGGCACTGGGTCCTATCGCGTAACGTAGAGAACAGAGACGCGAGGGCTAGTTGCCCTGAAACTTAAATTATTTAGTATATATATATTTTTTTCTTACTTTTCCTTGGAAATGGGGTGGATGTCCGCCTGGCTCCGTTGGTTGAATGATAGGGCCGTCTCGCGAACGCGTAGAGAACGAAAATTGGGGTGTGGTTGCGTGTATTTAAATAAATGAATTTTTGAACTTGTGTGCTTTTAAAATTTAGGTTGAAGTTTATTTTTAGAGAGCAATGAGAAAACAATTACAAGATTTTGGGAAGTCTGCTCACCTCGACGGTGGGAAGCAGAGTGTCGCATAGAGACACATCGCTCTCGCTCGGAGGCTGCGAGGAAAAACTGTTTCCACCCAGAAAAACCCTTCAGAGAGGACTTCTCCAACTAGAATTTTGGAGATTAGCCCCTCCTCCGAGTTTTCCCAATGAGGAAAACTTAAAATAAAAGCCCGCCTACGCGTTGGCCTTAGGCCCTCCTATTATGGGGGAGAGAACGGAGGAGTGAGAGTAGCGTCAGGTTCGAGCTCCCTCGAAGATTTTTCGATGCGTATTTTTTTTTGCCTCCATCTCCTCCGCATATAAAGGAGTCATACAGTAATTATTAACTATGGTTGATAAAAATATTTTATTATGCTAGAGAATAACATGTGTTTTTTTTATACGCTCTAATATTGATTTAAAAATAAAGATATTCTATAGTGTCAGGATTTAGATGTATAGAAAATCTAAACCTGAATACAAATTGGATTATTATACGGCTAAATATTAAGAAAATATTAATCTTGATGATATACACGCTTATATTTATGTGATTAAATGTAGTTAATATAGTGATTAATATCATATAGCTTAGTATTATAATTTGTGGTTACGTGAATGCATACAAATTTTTGAACCTTATCCATAATTGGCAATGTGGCTGAAATGTTTAAATATTATGCATTCATAACATTTATACATTACCACAATACCATTTCCGTCGAGTTAAGAATTTTGAGAACAAAAGTGCATCCTGTATAGATGTACACTTTTGTAGGGAAGTAGGAGCGCGGGGCGGCGCACTTGAGTCGGAGGCCTGCAGTTTTATTACTTGCAGCTATGTCGACTAGTGTGCATAGCCCTAGCTCGCATCTTATCGGGAAAATTCTGTTTACTTTCAAGTCTCGCTTGCACTGACCCTCATGAGAAAAAAAAGAACCTTGGGAAAATGTATCTTATACTATTGCTTATGGTCTCGCTCTAGGAGATTCAAAAAGAGTACGCCTGCGCGTATGATATGTTTACGACTTCCTTCAAGATAGAATTCAACGAAGAAACTCATAAACGCACCAGCGCAGGACGTATATTTTAATTTCTAAATTTCGGTTGAATTGCTTCTACATGGGCTCGCTTTAATGGAGGGAAAAAACTTTCTTAAAAGTGTGGGAATATAGAAAAATTTGTGCCGACGTTACACATGTTTTATGGGGTTTTATGGAGTTTCTTATTGGAGTAGGTGTAAAGTTTTTTAAAGTTTATGATGTTTTATGGGGTTTTAAGTTTTTGCAGTTTTAATGCGTTTCATGTTTTATGGGGTTTTATGGAGTTTCTTGTTTTCTCTGGGTGTCTTTATATATGCAGAAGGGTTCGAAGGGTCAAAAAATCGATATAGCTATAAATCTGGGAATTTGTTCTGGAGGTTACCTGTGATTATTCTGAATTTTTTCAGATTTTTCACATTGATAAAAACAGTTTTTTTTTATTTTTTGCTGATTTCTCATTTTTTACTCTTTAATTTTGAATTTTCATCGATTTTTAGCTCGGAATGGAAGCAAAATGATGAAAAATGACAAGAATACTTTTTTTCTTAGAATTATTTTTTCTATTCAAATCTAATTTTTTTTTATAAGAAATTCTAAACTTTTTTTTTCGAAACTCATATTTTGATTTTTTAAGTTGTCTTAATGTTCGAGACCCACTCTGAAACTTTGCTGGTAATTTTAGGCAAAGAAAAGGTTCTTTCATGAATTTTTGTTATAAATATTTTTTTTTATAAATATTTTTTTTTATAAATATTTTTGTTATATATATTTTTTTTTATAAATATTTTTGTTATAAATATTTTTGTTGAAAAGCTGAGCAAATTTTATTAAAAAAGTGTTCAATGTGTTTTTGTCGAAAAATGCTTCCCTGAGAAGGTATGAATTTTGCAAAATCAGCAAAAAATGAAAAAAAAACCTGTTTTTATCAACTTTGACCCCCTGTAACTCTAAGATAATCAATGCAAAAAATTTGAAAAAATTCAGAGTAATCACAGGTAACCTCGAGAACAAATTCCCAGAGTTATAGCTATATCGATTTTTTGACCCTTCGAATTCGCATGGAATCACTCATAAATTTCAATTCTTTTTTTTTTTAAAACATTATAACAAGATATATATGTATATTTCAATTTTCTTTTCAAACATCATAATGAGATGTATAAATGTATATATTCCAATTTCTACATTTAAAGCTGACAATCAGACTTTTCCAATCCTATGTTCAGATATTCAATTAATATAATATTCATGTATATAAATTTCCTATGGGGTCTTTATAGTATTACTCAAAACTTTGATTTTGAGCCCACCCACCTGTTAATTAAAGCTAAGCTGTTAATTGAAGTTAAGGGGTTATGCCTGAGTTAAAGTCGTCAAAAAATCGATTTTTTTTTTTATTGACTTTTTTCATAGGAAATTGTCTGTAGAATACGATGCTGAAGTCCCTTTTGCCCAAAAAAAATTGGGTAGAAAGCTACAGACCAAAAAGTGAAGGCGTGCGAATAGCTTATTTTGAAAAATCGTAATTTTCGCGTTTTTATTTGTCAGTGCTGTGTTACTGAACATGATTATTTTTCGAGCTTTTAATGCTTCTCATGCATAATATTTGTATGTAAAATACAATAAAAATATCTATTATGCAATTAAAATCCGTTAAAAGATATTAATAAAATGAGCAAAATTATGCAATATTAAAAATTTGCAAATTGCTTATTTCCACATTTTCCTCTTTTTTGTTTATTTAAATTAATAATTTATTTTTAAAAAAGCATTTGATTATTTATTATGCTTTATAAAAAATTAATTAGACGCAAATATTCGTCAATGAATAAAATTATGCAAAAAACGAAGAACGAATGCAGAACTTGAAAATTCATGCGGCAAAGGAAAAAATATGCAGAAATTTAGTACTGCATACATGGAACTATTTACATAGTAAGTATGCATAAATAATTTTTTAAAAATATTGAAATTTACTATTAATATGTATATTTTCATTAGGAAACAAAATTATTTTATATTCATTATAAATAATTTTTAATTACCTATTAACTGATAAATTGTTTTTTTCAGGTTTAACTCAGGCATAACCCCTTAAGTTCGAAGAAAAAATATACACAAATTTTGGATTTTATTTTTATTTTTCTGTATTACTTACAGTGATAAATAAGCTGATTCAGGAAAGTCTGCTGTTTATAAATTTCTTTTTTACTACAAGTTCATCGGATCATAAAGTTAATTTATTTAAAGATAATTAAAATATACGTATCTGACTAAGTGAAATCCATTGATACTATTTTGATCCTAATGCCATCTTATCTGTAAATGCATTTTTTCACTTGAAACATTTTGCAGGTTCTAGACTAAACGTTATTGCACACGCGTAGTATGAGTTTTAGGGGTTTTTAATGCAACTTGAATAATATAATTTGTGATAAACTTGGAGTTCCACGGGGAGGTTATAAACTAGCAGAAACCAATAGTAGATTAGTACTTCAGGTTAGACATAGTTATAGTACGAATATGGGTTGGCATCAAGTTATGGAGATATAGGAGCTATGAAGGATTAGTCTACTGTTGGTTTCTGCTAGATTATAACCTTCGTGTGGATCTCCAAGTTTATCATAAACTATATTTTTTGAGTCGCGTTAAAAACCCCTAAAACTAATACTACACGTTAGATATTTCTTTTTTGAATAATAATGATCCAAACAAAACTATTTGCTGTGCAGACCGGTGTCAAAAAAATAATTATTATTGCAATAATACATAAGCATATGTACATTAATTTTTTAAATTATAACTTATTTAGTTGATGTTGATGATTCTTTGTAATTTAGGTATTATGTACCATTTAAAAGTATTGAAATCTTCCCGCACCCCCCTCCAAATAAACCTTTTATAAAGGTAAAAGGCTGGCAAGTATAAGGTCGTTTCTTCCTATGTAAGAATTAAATATTAATTTTATAACTTTTGATAACCTTAATGTCACAAAAATTTTAAGAGTTTACTCTATCTATACGGTTATTTCATTGTTTTAATCAAAGATAATTTTCGATCTCACAATTTGGAACGCTTATATGGTAAAAATTCAAATCTATCCATCTATGAAAATATTAACGCGTAAACATCTTCACGTTAAGAGTCTGTTGGTCAGACTATCTCTTCTTTAGTGTTACTTCTCCTATACCTTCGAATTTACATAAATTTCAATTTTAATTTTACCAAACAAAGTTATGATATCAATAAATAAATTGGCAAGTTCTTTTATAAAAAGCAATCGATTTGAAATAAATAAATAAGCATTTAAACGGAGGAGGATTATAAATATATATGTATTTATATAAGCACTTGACCAAATTGCAGTATGTGAAAAGGTACAGTCGGGTACAATTATAACTTTGAATCATTGCAACTGCTGCCACGTTCGGCGCATACTAGCTGACGTTTGGTGGCCGATCACGATCATGCCGTATTTAGCGTGGGAGATTAGGCCACCATTCTTCTGGTAAATTGGGCGTTGCGTGATGGGTCACAAACATGCGTAGAACGTAGCGCCAATATGTTATTATTCAAAGTTTCATTTTAACCCTATGGTGCACGTAATAGAATGGTATGATGTTCTTACATGCCATTATCACATGACAAATGTGCCCATAATATGTGGTAATATCATGTTTGTCTAAAATTATTATGTAATTTCACAAGATTGTTTCGCATCATGAAAACTTTGTCTTTTATTTATGGAAGCAACGAGCGGATCTACTCTACTCTACTTAGTAATTCGTAAATGTATTGCAATCCTTATTTCATTAAAAGTCTATGTCGAGGACGATTAGGTACAATTATATATGGGATTTAAATTCTGTTGATTTACATTCATTTAAAAAAATCAGTAACAAATTCTATCATGTTGAGCGCAATTTTTTTACGGAAAACCTTGCCGTCCCGTCCTGTCATAGATAATCGATGAACTACTAAATGTCAGTGTAATTAACAATATCGTAAAATGTTTCATATAGTTAATTTATAGTCTTATTATCTTATAATGGGTACTACTCAAAAAATTATATTAAAATGTGAGAACGATGGCCTCAAATAATAATAATAGGAATTCCATATTTTAATTAAGTAAAGATTTAAAACTAAAAGCGGTAAACTGCATAAATATTAATTTAAAATTTTTAAACTTGATATATTTTCCAACTTGATTCATAGAAATTTATTTTATAAAATTTTTTTAATATGAATTAACAGTTACATTTATTTTTAATCAACTTCCTGTAATCTGCCGATAATAATAACAGAGTTTTGTAAAACATACATACAAATAACCAAAAATTACAAGCCTAAGTGTGAATTCTTATCAAAAATTGGTTAAGAACAGTAATAAATACATATAGAATGAAAAATTGATTAAGAGATTTTCTAACGGTGTTTCATTAACAAGTTACTTTGGTTAACCTTGCATAATTTGAAGATGGTATCCATCGATTATCTATGATAGGAAGGGACGGCAAGTTATTCCGTAAAAAAAATTGCGTTCAACATGATAGAATTTGTTCCTGTTTTTTTTAAATGAATGTAAATAACAGAATTTAAATTCCATGTATAATTGTATCTAATCGACATACATTTTTAATGAAGTAAGGATAGCAATACATTTACTGAATTACTAAGTAGAGTAGATTGTACATCCACTCGTTGCTTCCATAAATAAAAGACAAAGTTTTCATGATGCGAAACAATCTTGTGAAATTACATAATAATTTTAGACAAACATGATATTACCACATATTATGGGCACATTTGTCATGTGATAATGGCATGTAAGAACATCATACCATTCTATTACGTGTACCATAGGGTTAAAATGAAACTTTGAGTAATAACATATTGGCGCTACGTTCTGCGCATGTTTGTGACCCATCACGCAACGCCCAATTTACCGGAAGAATGGTGGTCTAATCTCCCACGGTAAATACGGCATCATCGTGATCGGCCACCAAACGTCAACTGAAATGCGCAGAACGTGGCAGCAGTCGCAATTATTCAAAGTTTTAATTGTACCCGACTGTCCCTTTTCACATACTGCAATTTGGTCAAGTGCTTATATAAATACATATATATTTATAATCCTCCCCCTTTTAAATGCTTATTTATTTATTTCAAATCGATGGCTTTTTATAAAAGAACTTGCCAATTTATTTATTGATATCATAACTTTCTTTTGGTAAAATTAAAATTGAAATTTATGTAAATTCGAAGGTATAGGAGAAGTAATACTAAAGAAGTGAGGGCCTGACCAACAGACCCTTAACGTGAAGATGTTTAGGCGTTAATATTTTCAGATATAGATAGATTTGAATTTTTACCATATAAGCGTTCCAAGTTGTGAGATCGAAAATTATCTTTGATTAAAACAATGAAATAACCGTATAGATAGAGTAAACTCTTAGAATTTTTGTGACATTAAGGTTATCAAAAGTTATAAAATTAATATTTAATTCTTACATATATTACACATCTCATTTTATCTACTCAGCGGATGAAACCCCTTTCGCACATTAAAAATAATAATTATAGTGGTAAACAAGGCTACCACAGTAAACTCTGTTGATCATACGTTGCTTTTTCATCCTAAGTACGTCGAATCACCTGTAACAGAGAAGGAATAAATTATTTTAAAACAATGAATTATGTTCTTTTATTTTAAAGTTAATTTAATTAAAGATAATTGAAGTATACGTATCTGATATAGTGAGGTCCATTGACAGTATATTTATATCCTTATCCATCTTTTTTGTAAATGAATTTTTGCAATTGAAACTTTTTGCAGGTTCTAGATTAAACACTATTGCACACGCGAAGCACGAGTTTTATCGGCTTTTAGCGCGTTTTAAATAACATAATTTATCTTAAACTTGGAGTACCCACGCGAAGGTTATTAGCTAGCAGAAATCATCAGTTGACCGATATTTCAAGTTAGACATAATTATAGCACCAAAGTGGTTTGGCACCAGTTGTCTCGAAAGTAACCGTCATAAAAGGAAGATAGTTGACTGCATTAAATAATTACAATATTGCTGATTACACTGACATTTAGTAATTTATCCATTATCTATACAAAAAATTGTATTCTACATGACAGAAATTGTTCCTGATTTTTTAAACATGTGAGATAAATTTGTTGTATGGAAAATTATTCTTTTTTTTTATGAAGAGGATGATACCTAATAAGTTAATAACAGAATATTTAAATCTCATATTTAATTATAAATAATCGTCCTGAAAACATGTTATACATTTTGATGGAATAAGAATAACAACACATTTACTGTATCAATATCTAGAGTATAGTGTACATCCGCTTGGTGCTTCCACAAGTGACAACAGAAAAAGGAAATAATAAAAATTAATTAATTTTATAATTCTGATTTTTCATGAAGCGAAACAATCTTATTTTATTACATTATAAATTCGGACAAACACATGATATTATCACCAATTGTTAGCACCTTTATCATGTCATAAAATAATTAAGAACATCATTTTTTATGAAAATGATAACATGAATAAACTTATATTTTTGTATTATATGTATTATTTTATATAACATGTTTTGTGTTTGCTTAAATAAAAATAATAATTAACGCATTTACGAATATTACCTAGTAGTGTACTTTGCAGACATATATATACATATATACATATACATTGATTTTCCTTCCCCCATTTAAACGCTCATTTATTTTTTTCAAAACTATTGCTTTTTATAAAGAAACTTGCCAATTTATTTATTGATATCACAACTTTCTTTTGTTAAAATTCAAATTGAAATTTATGAAATGGGTATATTATAGAGAATTGACCCAATCAACATTTACACCAAAAATTTTCAGGATTATAGGGATGATTGAATGAAATAAAAATCTTTATATGAAGGAGAATAATTATGCATCCCTTCGAGCCACATTGAAACTTTATGGGACACCGACGTTTCGAGCCGTTATGAGCGATAAATTCACTTTATATAAAATCTTTATTCTTAACTTGCATCCGAACCTACCGACTGTTCTATACACAACCGCTCACGCGACGCTACCGCCTAGACTCAAGCGGAGGATAGGGGGAAGCCATGAGAGTAGAGTCGAACGCTAATATACTGATAGTAACAAAATGAAACATTTTCTGAATTTGATATTATTATTGCTATTATCTGCAGAATAAATATCAAAACTAAAACACAAATATATATATATATATTTAAAATATTACTATTATTTATAATATTTCTTATGTAATATAATTACTTACAATTTTTTGTATTATTCTTAAAAACTGCAATGTTGGATTTCTAACAATTTCCAGGAATTCCCGAAAAATTATCCATAAAACTTTTTGACTGAAGTACAAAGAATCACTAGAAAACACAAAACGGTAAAAATTAAATTAATTTTAATTGAAAAAATTTGAGTTATTTTTAAATCATGATTAATAAACTATATGAATATAATTAGTATAAATAAATAAATTATAAAATAAACTATTAAGTATATATAAATTATAATTTAATTAATATATTTTGTTTTCAAATTTTGTCGATTACTAATTCAAATCATTGCTATTACAGAAATATTGTTAAAAAGTGTTGTAGGTTAGTAACTATAAGAGTAAATTAGAATATAAGAAGTTATAAACATAACTTAAGATAAATTAGATAAGGTATACTTTGTAAAATACCCATATACATCCCATAGAACCGTATCGAGATTACTAAAATACTTTAAGCTATATTATATAGAAAATATGATTTATACAGACGTACTTGTCATAGTATGAGGAATCCATACACGAAAATTACGACTCGTCCCTTAGAAACGTTTTGGACAACCCATAGAACCACATACACAATATTTAGGTGCTATGAGCAATCAGAACTAAAATCAGATAAACAATCATGACCCCAATAAAATTTCCTTTATATAGACATATACTTATATATACTGTAACGGGCTACCGTTACAGTACCTATAATACATGCTCGCCTGGATACCACCGGACCGACATCGAGAAAGATATAAAGACTCGTACCCGGCGGTGTTTGCAAGTATGAGTCAAATTCAATGAGAACAGACAGTGAGAGTGATAGAGAGAGAGAGAGAGAGAGAGAGAGAGAGAGAGAGAGAAAGAGAGACAGGAGCGGCAGTAGCTGAGTGAGGGAGACACTGCCCGGCAGTACAGTACAGCGAAGCCAGGAGTCGTACGTACGCGAGCGGCCGTCGTCATGTTGGCGTGATAATAAAAGCGATGAGTGCGAGAGAGAGACGAAGAATAAGAGAGAGAGAGAGAGAGAGAGAGAGAGAGAGAGAGAGAGAGAGAGAGAGAGAGAGATAGATAGATAGATAGATAGATAGATGGCAAAATTACAAAATACATTTATACAATACAAATATAATACATATTTCAACTATAATACTACTACTACTTTGGAAAGCTTTTGCCCCCATCTCAGTGCACACCAGAGGAATATCCAGCTCGGGTGGAATACCTCTACCAGTGGACCTAGGCTGGTGCTTCCTAAACATGGAGACACGAGGTAACCAGGCTCACGCAACCTAGTTACCTTATAAAGTAAAATTGCCTCAAAATAGAGCCTACGTGAGTCCGTAAGCATCCAGCCCAGACTCCTGCGGTTGGGGAGCATCCCTCCTCAACCCAAAGATGTATCTCACACATGAATTGCTCAGTCTTTGCAGACGAGCACGTAATTCTGTCGACACGTCCAGATATACCACAGTACAGTAGTCCAGATGGGGTTGGACTAGTGACTCAACTAGCCTTCTGCGAAGAGCCTTGTTGGTAAAATCCCTGATAAACCGCAAGCTATACAGGGCTTTATTTACTTCCTTTGCAATGGAATCAACTTGCGGCTTCCATGAAAACTTACTGTCAGTAATACCAAGACTCACGACCGTTTCTTCAAAAGGGACGATCACTCCGCCCGGCAGCCCAATCCCTGGCAAGCCCCAAGACTGGATGTCATTTACATTATTTTTGGAACCAAAGAATATTGCCTTGGTCTTGGAGGAATTAAGGTGCAGACCGAAGCTCCCCGTCCAATCGGAGATCAGACGAGAGAGAGAGAGAGAGAGAGAGAGAGAGAGAGAGAGAGAGAGAGAGAGATAAAGCGACTAAGAATGCAAGAGTGGAGGCACGCGATGAGCCTCGAGAGCTATTAGCAATAGGTGGAGGGCTGCGACTCCATCAGATATAGAGAAATACTACAGAGGTACCTACAGCTGAGCAGCCGGCGAAGCGAGTACGATAGAACCGGGCGTTCAACTACAATTTATTTAATTATCAAATACGGTTCATAGAAAGGCAAGCCGATAACGCCACGATGGCAAGTATAAGGTACTGTAGTACGTACACCGCCGTCGGACGCCAGCCAGACCCTATTATACATCTCATAGGCATTGATCGAAACTCGATTTACGGTTTTCTTCACTTTGACAGGTTTATTTGTCACATGGGAGAACTCAAACGAAAGCTTGTGACAAAACTAACAAAATCACATCAGGGTCACATTTTCTGAAATTGCTTCTATCAATAGATATTGAAAGGTGAAATTTCGGGCTCCTCGATTCACATCAACAGAGAAAAATGAAAACTGAATAATTCATCTGGTTACGTCAGCTCTACGTATTTCCGTCATAATCAAGGGGCGCGGTAGCGTCACGATGGCAAGTATAAGGTACTTAGTACGTATGCCGCCATCGGGCGCTAGCCAGACTATGAAGTTTTCTTCGCACTGACAGCTTTTTTTCTTACATAAAATCATTTAAATGAAAGCTTGCGACAAAAGTAATAAAATCACATCAGGGTCACATTTTGTGAAATTGCTTCAATCGGAAGATATTCTAAAGAGAAAGTTCGGGCACCTCAATTCTGCAAGCGGGAGAAGAATTGTTCGACGGATATTCGGTGACGTAGCATCTACGTCATTCTGGGCTACATAGGTATA
The DNA here is from genome assembly GCA_018906965.1 of Philotrypesis tridentata. Lineage (NCBI taxonomy): Eukaryota > Metazoa > Arthropoda > Insecta > Hymenoptera > Pteromalidae > Philotrypesis > Philotrypesis tridentata. Next base: position 30,014 of record JACCIB010000439.1, on the reverse strand, counting down.
ATTAAGTGTACGTTATTCTACTGCAGACGATATAGATATACTTTAGTGTACGTTGTTTATTCGCAGACGACAGACAATGTTTTCAAACACAGTGTTATATTTTTTAAATCAACGTGAATTTTATTTTGCTTTTTTTGTAGATATATTGTAACAGTCGCGTGGGTAGGAGTGTCTCGAAGGACACGAGACAGGTGTGTAAGTTGCGTATATGGTTTATTGAGCTTATGGAGAGAGGAGCTCTGCCCTTGTTCGCGGTCGCCGGTGGTCTACCTGCGTCGTCTCCGAGCTGCGGCTCGTAGACTCGCAGTCACGCGGCCAAGGTGCAAGCTTGCACTTCTTGGCCGTGGGAAGCTCTCCGCCGGCCTGTTCTCTGCTGACGCTGCGTCTGGTGCAGCGGCAGCTCCGGCTATCAGGCCGGCTCCGGTTATCAGGCCGGCTCGTCACCGGAGCTTTTGTTCGTACGTGACACGTCCGGTGCGCGGCGGTCAATGCGACCTCGCGACCGTAAAAAACGATAGAAAAAAAAATGTTAAAACAAAATTGACGGCTCGGCCGAGAACTGCGATGTTAGATCTTGATTTCGGGATTGGGGAATGTCAGGTGATTAGGAATCACGGGGATGCCAGCGGGGCGTTAAGACCGCGCAGAGGAGGGATTGGTCTTCCAAAGGGGTCTGTTACGGGATGGGATGTCTTTTTCAAATTTTCGGTAGCAGCCGCTGCTGCTTTACAGAGGGCTCGGGCAGAGCTCGTACATAAAAAGAAATTCATACAAAGTGAATGCGATTGGTAATAGTGACAATAGTAATAGTACGTAATAATAATAATGGCACGTAGTGATAACAATAATGGTACCTAATAATGATAATAATAATATATAATAATGGTAATAATAGCACATAATAATAATACCAATAATAGTACGTAATAATAGTAATAGTACATATTAATAATTGAAAATGTAGTTTGGCCGTTTGAATCTTGCCACGCTCAGTCGCTCCGGCGGCGCGGCTCGTCGCCTTCAGCCCCGGTGTTTATACGCCGGGGCGATAAGCGCATTCCGACGGCCGACGGAGCGCATGGCGAAGCTGTAGTCACACATGGCCTTGAATCGGAAGTATTGCTTCGTGCGGCGTTGCCGGTAATCACCGCGTCGTCCGCCTGGAGCAGCTCGGCTGATCTTTGTTTTGCTTGCGCGCCGCCGTTTTCCGTGTGCGCGTGGACGGTTGAGTCTGCACCCCTTCGGCGATTTGTTTGGAGAGGACCATCATGCGTGTGCTCGAGGCTGTGAACGAGGCTACTGTGTGAGTATGCCTGTGCGAGGCTTGCGACGCGAGTGTTGTTGAAAAATTGTGTTAATTGCCGCTCCTTCCTCCAGATCGTTGGGGTATACTCGGGGAGACTCCTCTGATGGCGCGGCGCGGGGCTTACGATCCGCCCTCCTGCCGCTGGTTCCTGGCCTGCCCGCCTTGAGTCATCGGCTGCCGCGCTTTGACCTACGTGCGGCCCAGCGCCGGCTGGTGGAGCGCTATTTCCCCTCGGAGGCACGCTCTGCCATGCTTGGCTTCGCTGCTGAGTGGGTGAACTTCCTCCCGGCCCACGCGCTGGCCGACATTGTCTATGGCCGGCGCGTCGTGCGCCTCAATTGGGTGCTACTGGAGGGTAAGCCCGACCGTCTCGTGGAGAATGTTCTCCTGCACGAGGTAGTACACTCGTATCTGGAGAGTCGTCGAGGGGATCGCGAGCATGGGCGGATACCTTCCTCCAGTGGTGCCGCGGCAATCAACCGGCGCGGGATCACGAGGTTCGGAGGAGGGCAGCCGGGCCCTGCAATCCCCATAGGTTAGCAATTTTTCTTTTATCGTCTAGTGTGCGCTCATCTTGCCGTCGTGCGGGCTCGATGGCTTTGTTTTTCGTTGAGTTGCGCGTCGGTCGTACGGGTTTACGAACTTCCGAGTGCTCTAGCTTGCGAACCGTGAGTGTTGTGTTCGCTACCCAACAGAGGGATTAAGGCTCGGTGCGTACTTCGCGGGCTGGTCTTCGCTTCCGCTCCGAAGATGCTTGCGAGCTCGGAATGAGTGTGGGGTTCGCTAACCCACAGAGGGATTAGGCTCAGGTGCTCTGCTATCCGTTCGCGTAGAGGGCTGGGCCAATCTTCGGCTCTGGTTGGCTGGAGGGCTCCGATGTTGGCTTTGCGAGCTCGCGCGCCCGCGCGGCGCATCGCTGATGTCCGCGCGCGGATTTTGGGCTTCCGCGCGCTGTAGCTCGCGAACCGCGAGTGTTAGGGTTCGCTAACCCAACAGAGGGATTAAGGCTCAGGTGCTCTGCTATCCGTTCGCGTAGAGGGCTGGGTCCAATCTTCGGCTCTGGCTGGGCTGGGGGGTTCCGAAGTTGGCTTCGCGAGCTCGCGCGCCGGCGCGGCGCGTCGCTGATGTTCGCGCGCGGATTATGGGCTTCCGTGCGCTGTAGCTCCTTCCTGGGCCCGGCCGCGTGTAGTTTTATCGGCCCCCGAATTAATTAACACGATTTGTGTTGCAGGAAGGGGGGTGCTCGCTGCGGCGAGTCCGCCGCCTGCCGTGAAGCTGCTGTCGGCCGAGTGTGTGGCGCCGTCACCGATGTACGTGCCTTTGCGCGATGGAGAGGGAGTGATGGACAATAAATGTAATTCAAGGCTATGAGTGTTTTCTCTTTACCACATCAACCTCCTGGGGGGGGGGCGGTGTTCTTGTAAGGCGCGGCGAGGGGGGTTTGGGGCTGTTATACCCGTTCTTCGCGCGTGGCGCGCTTGCGGCTCTGCAGCCGCTTAGCCTGCTCGAGGGCCATGAGTTGCTCCTGTTGCCTTAACATGCGGCGGAGGGGGCCGCCGCGGTGTCGGTGATAACAGAGGCACATTGCTGCCCCTATTATCACGAGCAGGATGATCGTGGCCGACACTGAATACCCGAAGGTGGCGGAAGCGCTGCTCAGCTAGCGGAGCTCGAAGGACGTGGCTCTGCGGGTCGCGATATCCTTGGTCCGCTCTGCTATTTCGTGTAGGGCCACCCCTGTACGCAGGCTGTCGAGGTTCATCCCCTGCCGTGCTTCTGTTCGGCTGATTGCCTTTTTTTCTATGGTTTCGCGCAGTTCCGCCTCGGCGCCCGCTGACTCGTTGAGGCTTTGGATTATCTTTTCTGAATCGAGCTCGATCGTCTCGAACTTAGATTCGTTGAGGAATGCAGTTATCGTGTGTGAGGCCGCTAGGTGGGCATCCGCTGTGTAGGCGGAGCATCCTGGCCTGAGTTCTACAATGCCGACTCCTGCGATGTCGTCGGTTAACTCTTCCTTGCGCGTGCAGGAGAAGAGGATCTTCTCGGTTCCTCTCATAGAGAATAACCACGCGTTAGCGTTATGTAGACGCAGCCAGAACGTGCCCCTCAGCTGCTTCAGACGAATGTCGCATGAAGATGGGTCGCTGATCTCCCTCCCCGCAGCGATTTTTATCTCGCAGTGGAAATCGTTTCCTATCTCCCGGGCCGGCTCTGGGTTGACGACGATGAATCCCCCGTCCATTTTCCGTAATTTCGGGATGACTTCAGTGGCGATTGGCATGTATGTCCTATTAGAGTTACTCACCGCAAAGGAGATGTGCTCTGGCCAGACATAGGCCGCCATATCTCGTGCGCCAAGGATGTTCTGTGTCGTTGGGACTGGGGTGGCTTTAAATAGGTTGTAGTCTTGCAACCCGAGCAGGGGTATGTTAATCCGGTACACCAGGCATCCGTCGACGTAGAGGACGTCGATCTTAGAGATGTCAAGTATCGACATGATTGACACCTTGTCCTGGGGGATAGGGAACTTTACGGTGGGCATTGAGTTGTTGACTTTCGTCATTGCCTCTATGAACGCGTCGGGGGAGATCATACGCGGGTGGATCGCGCCGTTTTTGGTGAATAAGATCGCGTGTACGAGGGTGTCCGTATCGGCCCTCAGCTGTTCGATGCTGAGTCTCGCGCTGACGAGGGCATCAGGACAGCGATTTTTTTGTCGTTAGAGGCGGTCTTGTTGGCTAGGACCTCTGTCGCTAGATCGAGGCGTTCTAATCTGGAGTTTAATCGCGACAACTCGCGCTCGATGACTTGGGTCTGGTCGGCTAGGAGTGCCGCGGTTTTGCGCGTGTCTCCAGCTACCGATTGGATCGATCGCTGTATTTCTTTGGCGTCGTCTTCGGTCAGAGTGCCGTACAAGAATTTCTGGATCGGGCCCCCGAACGGAACGATGCCGGACCAGCGGCGGACGCGGCGCCTATCGTCTTTCGCGTTGTCAATTAGGTGCTCGTTTAACAAAAGCAGGTCCTTAACCCGCTCGGCCTGCCTGGCCGCTGCCCTTGCCTCTAACGCTATGGTGTCGTTTTCGCAGTTCCAGCCGCACGCGCCAATAATTCGATCGACGCTGGCTTCGATTCGGGCCGCGGCTTCAAAGAACGGCTGGAGGTCCGTTCGCTGGACGATTTTCCAGTCAGCGTTGGACGACGCCAATGGGGCGATCTTCTCGGTGATTAGGCCCAGCTTCCCATCCAAGTGACGGATCGTCCGTCTGGGGATTTGGGCCTCTTGCCCAGCTGGTGAGGCTATGCGGCTCGCCAGGATGGCCCTGTAAATAATGGCGGATTGGTATGCGCTATGGCGTTGGGCAGTTCGGCGTGGCCATGGTTGCGTTCAGGCGGGGGGGTTTGCGAGTGCGTCGATTTTTGACCGTCGTTTTTTTTTTGCATAGTAGCACGTCCGGTGCTACGGAAAAAAACGATAAAAAAAACGACGCAGTCACGGCCTTTCGTTTTCCGAGTCGGTGTCGAGTAGGAATTCTGAAGCGCGCTTTATTTTGTCGACGTGGACGACTTTCATGTCACCGTTGACCACCAATGTCACGCTGTTTGTTCGACTGTCGATTTTTGCGATCTCGAAGGGCCCTGTATACTCCGTTCCGAATTTCTTGTGTTTCGGCTCCTTTAGCAGGAGGACGAATTCGCCCTTGCGGAAGTGCTTGATGTTGAGCTTTCGGTCATAGTAATATTTGGAGCGGAATTTGGCCTGCACGAGGTTCATGGCTGCCGCTGTCTGGAGCACCTCTAGGTTACCCGTCATTTCCTCGATGAACTCGTTATACGTCAGGGCCGATTCCTCACGAGGGAAGCTGGACGGTGTTCTCGGCTTGGTCCCGAATACGAGTTCGTGGGGCGAGTACCGAGTGCTCTCGTGCACGGTGCAGTTGTAGGCGTGCTGGCATAGGGATGTCCACGAGTCCCAGTCATCGAAGGACTTGACGTACTTGCGCAGGTATTCGGTGAGCGTGTGATGCATGCGCTCAATAGATCCATTGGACTGGGGATGGTATGTGGTCGTGCAAAATTTTCGGATCCCGAATAGCCTGGCAAATTCTTCCATTAGCCGATTCTGGAAATGCGTCCCTTGGTCGGTGAGTATGGCCTCGGGTGGGCCGAATACGCATATTACCTTTTCGGTCAGGGCTCGCGCGACTTCTTCCGCATTGGCTAGCTTCACCGGGATCAGTAGGGTGAACTTGGTGAGGAGATAGGATGTAGCGGTTCCCCTGTTTCGTCCTTTCTGACGGCCCGTAGAAGTCCAGCGCCAACTGATCGAAGGGGAAAGCCGGTGTGTTGCTTATGAGCAGTGGCGCGCGAGTTTTTATGCGGACTAGCTTGTTCGTTTGGCAGATGCCGCAGCGAGCGACAAACTGTCTGACGTCATGCCGCATGTTTTGCCAGTAGAAGTCGCACGCAATTTTCGCGTACGTCTTCGTGGTGCCGCGGTGGCCTCCTGCGGCCGCCACATGGTATTGCTTGATAAGCTTATAACGATTTTTTGTAGCCGGGACGGGCAGGTTGTTCAAGTACAGCACTGCCGTGATGCGTTTGCCGGCGAATATGTTATCAAATATCTCGCCGAAGACTGTCCATTCGGCCAGCCTCAGCATCCCGAGGTCTCGGACTACGGCGAAGCTTTTTAGCTTCCGGGCCGTCGCCACCCTGCTGAGCGTCTTTAGGCACTTTCGCAGGTCGCTGCGGATGGGCCTCTCTTCGCTGTAGTTTTTGACGCATAGGCCTATGACTTGGAGGCCCGAGCAGTCCGAGATGCTCACTTCACCGACGCCAAGTTGCTGGGCCGCTAGGCTTTCAGGGTGGATGTAGCCTCGCTCTACGAGTGCTCGCAGGACCTCCGAGGACAGCTTGTTGTCTGCCGCCGTGAGGTAGACGAGGTTTCCTTGTAAGCGAAGGGATGTTCCTTCACCGGTCGTAGGTGTACGAACGGCGGTACCTCTTCGCCGTCGGGAGTCGCCCATGGCGGTTTTTCGCGCGGAGGTCTGGCGCGCGCGATAACGTAAGCGCCTGAGGGCGTCCTCTTGAGGGCTGCCGTTGCCACCGTGGGCATTCCGACTCTTGACTCTCCGGAGGTCCGCCGGCTTGGTCTTACCTGGCTGCTTGACTCTCCCTGAGGGTCCTGGGTGACCGTAGCTCCGCTGAGGGCTTCATCTTGTGGACGGCTGCTCTCCCGTCGAGGGAGGTCCGGTCGCGGCGTCGGGTCGCGGGGCTGCTTGCCGCGCTCGGCCTGTTCTCGTGGTATATGCCGCCTGCCCCGCAGGGGGATTGCGGCATGGGGATGTCCGCAGGCGATGGAGAGGGTTGCCTGTACGCCGGGTTGTCCCTTGAGCTAGCGTTCCCAGGGTCCTCCGGGCTCCCGGGGGCTTTTGCTGAGCTCCCCTTTGCGCGCTCCCCGCGACCAAGTGTTGGGGAGACGGTCGAACTATGCCCGTCATCCGGCGGTGGGGATCTGCTGCGCGCAGTTGCATCTCCACGCGCTCGACCCTCAGGTATTACCACTCGCCTATAGGGCGTGAAGTGCTGACCTTCCAGGTGCAAGTGGACGATTTCGTCCGCGCCATTTGCCAGTACGTGGAAGAATATCGTGCTGCCTCCCGGGCTTTTAAAGTGGATGCATACGTTGACCATAAACTCGTGTGCGAACACGAACGCGCAATCCACATTGCCCCACGCATGATCTGATTCCAGGATAGCCTTGTTTCCGCGTACTCGCCGCAGGCCAGCAGTTCCGACGCCAGGAGACGGCGTCGCAGCTCCTGTGGTGTCATGCTCAGCTGTGCTGCTCTGATGAGGGAGTAGGAAGAGGCAATTGCCTGGGGGATCGTTGGGGATGTCCGGGCACTGCTGCGGGTCAGATATGCCTCCAAGCAGCGGCCTTTCCTTATGTATGTGTGCATCAACACGTTGGCTGACGACGCTGATGAGCGCACGTCTGGCGACGACTTCCGCCGCTCGTAGTTGCGTTTTACGCCTGAAAAGTCTTCGCGAGGCCCGACGTCCACTGGATCATCGGGTATCGTGCCGTCGGCCGTCTCGTCGATCTCCATGGCCTGGTGCGGGGGTGAGTTGGCTGCCCTTGTCGCCAGCTATCGGTCGGGGTGCTACCACGCTTTCCGGGGTGCCACCTGGACTCTGGCTCGCTGTGGGCGAGTTGTTGGCGTGAGGGGTCCGCGCTGGCCGCGAAGTGCTGCCGCCGCACCCTGGCGATGTGCCTGACACAGGGGTTGGAGGAGCGGCCGCGATCGGAGTGGTCGCGATGGGCTTCTCGGGGGCGCTAATTGTTTTCCGCTACTTCGATACACAGCCCTTTCCTGCTGCCACTGCGCCCGCCTGCTTACCTTTACGACGAGCTTCCTTTCTGGAGGAGCTGGTGCGCCATGGCCAGGGAAGGACGAGCGTTGGTGCACTTCGCAAGGAGGTGGAGGAATGCACCTGCGGCCTACCTGATTTTCGCGGCTCGACTGTGTGCGGGTGTGCGCCGGTCGTGTGGTCGGAACTGTTAGTCTGTGTCGACTTCGGGGCCGAGAAGGTGATTTCTGGCTCCGGTGAACTGGGGCTGCCGAGCTGGACCCGTGCTGTACTGCCGGCTGCGCTTGCCGACGGGGCCGGGGAATACAGTCTTGGCGTTTTTCTGCTATAAGCTGACGTCTCCCGGGTTGACTCGTGACCCAGGGGTGCTATATCCCTCAGGTACTGCCATGTTTCCGGCCGTATGTCTTCCGGTGCGGTCGACGACCTTGGGAAGGTCGTGATGAGGCTGGCTTTATCAGTGGAGGAGGCCGCCCGGGGTTTCGCTCGCTGTCGCTAAGTCTCCATTTGGACGTCCCGATCGCGGTCAGAGTCACGTACGTGAGGATGCTCTGGAACGGGACCGAGTCGGGGGAATCAAGCGCGTACACGCTGGCTTTGCCGGCTTGCCTGGTCAGCCACCGTACGCTCACGGGCTTGCTGGGATCTGTCACGTCTTGTGACGTCCTGCAGAGGTAGTACCTATTATCGACGTTTCTGACCGTCAAGAATTCGCCTTTATGGTAGATCGCTACTCGTTTGCGACTCTCTCTATGACATGGTGCCAACGTCGTGGTGGTGCTTGACTCTGACGTCAGCCGCTTTTCTTGCGCAATCGTTTTACTGCGCGGAACCGGAACACGCGCCCCGGTGGTGCGCCGGCTTCCTCGTCCGGGCTCTCATCGACCTGCTCGTCGGCCAGCTGATACAGCTTCTCCCTTGATAACTCGGGATTTACCTGGCCGGGTTGTGGGACAGTGCGTCGGCGTTAGCGTTCTTCGCCCCTGGACGGTAGATGATGTCGAAATCGTACCTGATTAGTGCTGCCTTCAGGCGGTTGAAGAGAAGATCGGGTTTCTTCGTCTTGTGGAAGTGCTTCAGTCCCTCGTGGTCTGTGATGAAGGTGCGTATTTATACTTGTTATTATATTATAATTTGCGGCCGTACAGGTAGCATCGGAATTGCTCCTTTGCATATACCATGGCGAGCAGCTCCTTATCGTAGGTCGGGTACCTCTGCTCGCTACCCTTGAGACAGCGTGAAGCGAAGGCACATGGTTGATCGGCGCCCAACTTGCCCTGACTCAAGATGCACCCAAGTGCGAAATCGGAACTGTCGACCGTGACGATAAAGGGCTGGTCTATATCCGGGGCCTTGAGCATCGGTGGATTTGCCAATCGCAGTCGAAGGGTCTCGAACGCGCTCTGCTGCTCTTCGCCCCAGGTGAATTTTCCATCTGGCTGCGCCACTTCGTATAAGGGCCTTGCGATCTTCGCGAAGTCCTTTATGAAGCTGCGGTAATAGTTGAATAAGCCGATAGGTTGTCTGACCTTGTGCGCGCTGGTGGGCACCGGGTAGTTTGCCATCGCGCTAGTTTTGGCCGGGTCTGCCTTGATGACTCCGCCGCCGACTATGTGCCCGAGGACTAGGGCCTCGCGTTTCAAGAATTGGCACTTCTTCGGCTCGACGGTCATGTTGGGGTCCACGAGTCTCTGCAGCACCCGGCGGAGGCGATCGCCGTGCTATTCGAAGGTCTCACTGAAGACCATCAGGTCGTCCAGGTACACCTCTACCTCCTCGCCCTATAGGCCCCTCATGGCCAGGTCCATGGCTCTGGTGAAGGTCAGCGTTGCTTCCTTGAGGCCCATGGCTAGTCGTTTGAATTGGAGGAGCTGGTTGCCGGATTTCCCGTCCGGCGCGTAAAAGGCGGTCAGGTGCTTGGACTTGGGATCCATTTCAATCTGGTGGTATCCCTGCTTCAAGTCCATGACGGTGATGTAATTAGCTGCCACCAGGTTCTCGAGGATATCACGGGTGAACGGCAGGGGGTGACAGCTCCCCTCGGTCTCCTCGTTTAATGCGCGGAAGTCAGTCACAAGGCGGAATCGCTTATTCCCTTGAGCGTCCGGCTTCTTGGGGACTATCCAAAGCGCTGAGGAGTAATTGGAGCTGGAGGGCTCGACTATCCCTTGTTCCTGGAGTTTAGCCAGCTTCCTGGCCATGTGCTCCTTTATTGCCGGTGGGAACCGGTAGCGGCCTGTACATATAGGCTTGCTGGACTTTAGGACAATTTCGTGCTGTAGCAGGTGCGTTGCCGGCAATGGCTCTCCGTCCAGTCCGAAGACACCTGCGAACTCGTCTATCACGTCCCTTACCAGGGCGATCTCTTCTTCGTTGCAATTCTCGAGGTCAGCGAGCTCCAGGATTCTCGCGACTCTCCTTTCTCTTGCCGCGTTATCCGCTTGCAGTGCGGCGTTGAGGCGCTCCACCTCTCTATAGTCGGAGTGCACTTCCTGGCCGTGAGTCAGGCGCCTAATGTCGGCAGTTTCTCCGGTCGTGCCCTCCGTTTGGCCGTCCCCATCGGCCTCACACGAGGAGTTTCCCGGGACTAAGCAACAAGGCAGGATCTCAACGACCAGAGTCGGGATCGTCACTTCCTTGCTGCTCGTGTTTATGCACTCGGCTATCGCTCGACCGCTTCTGTTTTCGGCTAAACAGTTGCCGAATAGGAGGTCGGGGTGAATATCCTGCAGCGGGATCCATCCGACGTGGGGGGATTGATACTTTTTCATCTTCCACGAATGGGAAGGTAAGGTCGCCGAGGCGCAGGCATCTGGCGTCTGCGTCGACGCTGCCGTGCAGCGCCTCGATCACGTCCCAGCCCAGGATCCCGTCAGTCTGGATAGGGAACTCGGGGGGCACGATGTGCACGTGGCAGATCATATCGTGGATTGCCACGATCGCGACTCCAATGATTTGGGCAATGCCGCTGGTCACCCCACGAATGGTGATTTTATATTGAAAATTAATTGAGACTCTCCTTGCGAGCTTGTCGATTTTAAGAATGGAGATGTCCGCTTCGGAATCAACGAAAAACGATGCTCTCCCCAAGAGCAACTGCGATGATTCTAAGCTAACGATAGGCGGCGTACGCCCGGCCGTAACAAAACGCAGGTGAGCGCAGCATGAGTTCGCGTCTGAGTCATCTGGTGACTTCACGATACCGCGGGCTGCCCTTCTTGCTCTGGGCTCTCTTGACGGGGGCGCGCCGAGTGGCTGCGGCGGCGTAACCTTCGTTGAGGTGAGGTTGCAATCTTCCACCTGAAAGTTGAATCGATACCCCACTTGGTGCGCGACGCGGGCACCGGGCTTGCCCTGTGCAGTGATACGCATGTCGAGGAGAGTAAGGTTGCCGTCGGTCCGCTTGTCTGACTCGTGCAGTCTTTCGATCGTTGTGTACCTCGGTGGGTTATCTCGATCTGCGCGACCTAGAATTGGCGACATCTCGTCGGGAATGCGTGGCAGTTACACGGGGTTGAGGGGAAGTGGTGGCAGTTGGATCTGCTGGGAGTTGGAACCACCCCAGCGCTGGCTCGCCGGCACACCGAACTCGGTGGCGGGCTGCGCTAAAGTGGAGGTGAGCTGGGTCACCTTATCGTTGGCACTTTTGCCAAAATCGAGAGAATCGGACTTCCGTTCGATCTCGATTAAGCGAGGGTGGCTACCCGTCGCTGCGAGCTCCTTGGACTCGCACTCTTGCGTTCTGATCAGCTTGGTGGTTTGCTGATTGGACTTGCGTGTTGTCCGACGCTCATCGTCTGGGGATTGAGACGAGCCTCAATCCCCAGACGATGATGTCGATGATGATGATGATTTCTTCGGCCGCTTCACCCTGCTGATTCTGGTTGCTGCCGACTTCTTTACCGTCGTCACCGCGATTGTTGTTACCGTTGTTGTTGTTGTTATTGTTTCGCGGGCCGTTTCTTCGAAACCCGCCTCTTCTACCACCGCCGTTTCCTCTGCCGCGGCTATTGTTGTTACGGGCGTTGTTGTTGCCGCCGCCGCCGCCACTGTTGTTCCCGTTGTTGTTCCCTCCGCCGTTGTTCTGTTCGGAATCCGGCTGTCTGCGGTCGATGCGAGGGTTGGTGATGCGGTTTTGCCCCGCGTCTCGTACCGACGTTCTACATTCATCGAGCGCATGGCTGTGGGCGTTGCAATATTTACAGAAGGCCTTCGGCCGCTGATTGCCGGTTGGCTGGGGGGCTCCTTCCGCCTCCTGGGCTGCGGGCTGGCTTGCCTGCGCGCCCTTATCCGTTGCGCCTGCGACAGCTAGCCGGATCTGTGCTATCGGTTTGACCTCTGAGGTTGGTGTGGGATCCAGCCTCGCCCCGAGTTTGGCCTCGTGGGCGATTGCGGCGTTGAACGCTTCTCCTAGTCTGGCGGGGTGAGTGCAGCGAACCAGGTGGTCCAGCGGGGCGCGAAGACCATACATGAATTGGTCAAGCGCGTCAGCATCTGCCTGCCGCCTGCGGGACGCGCGGTCAGACTCGGTTAGATTTGGTGCAGAGTTAATGATGGTAATCAGACGGTTATACAACGCCTCGACCCGGAATCCATAGTCGTTGACAGACTCGCAGATTCCTTGAGCAACTGCCCTCATCTGAGCGGAGAGCCTGTCCGCGATGCCGATGTTGGCGAAGGGAGCATCAGTTCGCTCAGGAACGTGTCCACCGAATCGTAGCTGATGGTGCGGGCTCGGAATCCTTGTGTCGATTTGCCCGTTAATTTATTGGCGATCTGGCGTAATAGGAAGCGCTCAAACTCTGGCCCGAACGCGTACAGGACCTCTTTGACGGCGGTTGTGAATATCGTCAACGTATCGACATCCCCGTCGAAGTTCGGGATCATCGATAACGTTTGGTTGAAGTGAGCATAGCGTTTAGGGTCCATGCTTGCAACTGACACGAGGCTACCACCCCCTGGACTCTCGTGCCGGCCCGGTGGCAGGGGTGGCATCTGGCGGGGCGTTTGGGGTGGCGGAGCTGCCGGTGGCTGGGGTGGCGGTGGAGCAGGTGGGGTACGTCCGGGGGCTGGGGAGGCTGCCGCGTTGGGGGGTGGCATAACCGGCTGCTGGGGTGGCGGTGGACTAGGGGGAGGCATCATTGGCGGCTGGGGTGACGCGCGGCGGGAGTAGTATTCCCGTCTCCTCTATGCGTAGTCGCGACGGTCGTCCCGTGTCTCGCCTCGCGAGACCGGCCTGCGGTGCGCGCTGGGATCGATGCTGTCACGTCGCACTCGATAGGGATCTCACGGCTCGTCGCGTCCACCGTTACGTCCGTCCGAAGTGCAGCCACGTCTGCCGCCGTCGCTGTCCGACCATCCGTTGCGTCTGCGCTGATGGTCGCCGGGGTTGCGCTGGCGTCGGTATTGCGTGCTGTAATCCGACCCGAACCCGTCGCTGGTCCTCCCGCCCCCTGCTGTGTAATAGCTGCTGTGCCAGCTATGGTCAGAATCTCCCGGGTCGCCGTCGTGGTGCCGCGCAGCGCCTTGTCGCGTGCCGTGCCGGGCTGGTGCTCTACGGCGATGGTCAAGGCGTGGGCTGCCGCCGGCGATGTTTGCGTCTCCCTGTCGTCCCGGATGAGACGCGTCATATCTGAGCCCCTGGTTATCCGGGAAACTATCGCGTCCCTCACGGGATGCTACCGGGGGATTTTTGCGTCGTTCGCGCTGACCGTTGGCGGAGCTCTCGCCGGTCCCGCGGTCGTCGATAGGACGATCGAGCACTGCGCGGCGCCATCCGCGGGGAGGGCTAGTGCGTTGTATGCGTTGCTCGCGGCTCCGTGTATCGCGCGCGTTGAAGGCGGGTGGCCCGACCTTGCTGTGGCGTCGGTAGCGGTGATAATTTTTATACCGCCGCATTCCATCGGACGGCCCGTCACGGTCACTCTGGCTGTGGTGCGTCAGGCTTGGCAGACTCGCTCGCGTGAAGCCGGGCTGGCATTCGCGACGCGGTCGCGGTATCGGCGCACTGGCGTTTCCTTCGGCCCGTCGGCCTGTCTGGCTGCCACGCTCGGGACCCGTGCGCTGAGGGCGATAGCAATCCTTTATCCCGTCGGACTGGGCCTGTTGGACTCGGCGCCGCCTTCTGCGGCGGGAACTGTTGCTTCCTGCCCCCGTTTCGGATCCGCTGAAGGGGCTGCTGCTGGGGTCGTCAGCCAGGGGTGTGCGCCGATGGCTCCCCCAGGGGCTTGGTGCTCCCATCCCAGGTGCGGGGCTCGCGACGGCCGGTGCAGCGCGAGGTTGGGGGGTGCCCGTGAAGCCTTCCCCGGCGGAGCTCGTGGCTAGCCAGTCTGTACCGGGGTGAGCTCGCGTCGTCGCGTGGATTGCGCTCACGCGCTTCGTGTTCGCGTTGCTGTAACTCGTACCCGAGGCCGTCGGGGGCGTGACGAAAAACTGTTTGGCCGCACCCTTTTCCGACTCCAGCATTCTCAGGCCTTGCTGGAGGATGGCCGCGGTCTCTGAGGCTGTCGCGTCTTCCTCCGCGAGGTATTTGCGGAGCTTCTGGCGCAGTCTTTCCGCCTCCCATTCGCGGGAGGTAGGCTGGGGTGGTACCGACAGGCTTGCGTCGCCATCGGGGACGGGGGTTCTCGATGCCCCTAGGCTAGGGGGGGTCGCTTGCGGGGCGCCGGTTACTTTCGAAACCCATACCGCGCCAGAGTCGCTCCCTGACACGTATACATCGCGCGATACATCGACGTTCGCGATCTGCTTGATCTCGAGCAAATTGGACACCCCCGCCATGCATCTGTCGTTTATTTGGACACGTGCCGGTTTTGCCATTGGGGTGCCGAGTGCGCCCCAAATATCCGGGACATTGCCCGCGTCCGCCGCCGTGCCCGGCATCAGCCCGTCGATCTGGGATTTTGGGCCAGGGACGAATTTGCTGATAGCTCTGGAGCTCTCGGGAATCTTATTTTTGGGCGGAATTACAAACGTCGCGTTGCTATCGCCTTCGTCATAGGACGCGTCGCCCTCCGGATGATGTGGTGATTCGAGACACTCCGACGTGTGCGCCGCGCCTTCTTCGCGCTGCCGAAATCCCGCAAAGCCGCCGCTGGGGGGGATTGAGTTGTAGCGATCTGCGCATTAGCGCCTGCGATTCCGGAGATAGCCGTCCGAACGACTTATAGACCGCGCACGCTTCCTTTATGCGTTTCCTCGTCTCCGGGTCGCTTTTACCGCTGCGCTTGTCGCTGTCGTTCTCCGAGTGCCCGTGTCGTTCTGCGAGCTTTTAAATTCAACACGGACATGGCCTTTGCCAATTTTGTCTTAGTCATGCTTCGGGGCGATGGACTCTCGGATGCAAACCGTATCTGTGCGGTGCCTCGTGATACGAAATCTACGCGTGACGAGGGGGGGCAAGAAATTAACCAGCCGAACTGCACAAAATTTAACGGCGGACTTACAGTAAGAAGACGGCTCGGAAATGCATCTCGTTGCGACGTGTTCTGACGCTGGTGTTGACTGCTAGGGGTGGTGTTGAAGTTGAAGGCGATGGGGGATGCTGGCCGTGCTGGTAACCCTGGCTCTCGGTTGATCGACGTCCGAAGGTTTGGTGCGATGGTGTGGGTGCTCCTGTATATGCTTCGACGCAAAGCTCGCCGGCGTTTGCGGGAAGGAGCACCAAAAATTCCAACAGCTGTGCTGGGTTGCGAGCGCACCTATGTGCGCTGTTTAAACAAGTTGAGCTCGAGCAGTAGCTTCGAGCCTCGGCGACCTGGGTGATTGGCAAAGTCAGTAATGTGCGTCGTATGGCGTGGTGCTGCGAGAGTGTACTCGCAGATTTCTAGTCCCAAAAAAAAAAAATTCGCTGGCCTCGGCGGTGGTCGTGTGGCGGCGAAGTGGTGCAGCAGCATGGCTGTTGGCTCCTCGTAGTTTTTTGTTGGCAGCTGTGTAGCGACCTTGGTCTTGCTGCACGTAGCTGCTTGTCGCCAGGCGAAGACGCTCGTCAGATCCTCCTGATGTGCGGGAGAGATTCACTGTGCCCCTTCGAGGTCGATGGAGTCGATCGATTGCGATGGCCTTGTACCACACTAGTTTTTTTTCTTATCCTTTTTTCCTCTGTGTCTCAGGGACACTTCACAATCACGCACACGCGCACGCGTTGCCGAATTTGCCAAGGTACGACACACGTACACTGTCGTCGCGTTGCGTTTCGGGACCCTGAAGGGATGCCAAAAGCTGTAACAGACGCGTAGGTAGGAGTGCGCGAAGGACACGAGACAGGTGTGTACGTTATATGCGTATATCGTTTATTGAGCTTAAGAGAGAGAAGCTCTGCCCTTGTACGCGGTCGCCGGTGGTCTGCCTGCGTCGTCTCCGAGCTGCGGCTCGTAGACTCGCAGTCACGCGGCCAAGGTGCAAGCTTGCACTTCTTGGCCGTGGGAAGCTCTCAGCCGGCCTGTTCTCTGCTGACCCTGTGTCTGGTGAGCGCGGCCAAAATCGAGAGTGGGAGAAAGCTTCTGAGTCGTGCGTTCATGCACACGACACTGCACTTGGTAGCGTGCGATCCCTTGGTGGTCCGTCGGAGCGCAGATTCAAAAAAATTAGCGTGGGGCGGAGCCAATGCGCGGTCGCGAAACAAATAATCACCGAATGAATAATTAAATTTATTATAATTTTTACCTTCTTCCTCGGGGGTGAGAGCTGGATACAGCAGCAAATGGTCAGCAAATGGCGCAGACTTCGGCGGTGCTTTGGAGTCCGCAAACCAAGTCAGGACCACAACGAACGAGAGCGAGCGACGAATGAATCGGCGTCCCTGGACGGTGGAGTTTGTCGGAGTATTCAGGCCGAAAAAATGTAGCGCGCCGAAATCGTTTCAAAAAAGGTTTTTTATTGAACTTCAAGCAAAAGATACAAAAAATGGAAAATTAATGCCACTCAGGCTTCTATGAGAAAATAAAAAGATACTTGATAGCACGAAATAGAGTGTGGGTAGCTCGGCAGCTCCAGACGCTCTGCCGGAGGGCGCGCAATTATGCATGGGAGAGAGCGCGTCACTTTCTCTCCCACTAATTGTTCTTACCTCTCCCCCATCCCTCTCTTCGCTTCATTTGCGTCTTCAATCTCTCTCGCACCCATGGACTAGGTGCGAAGTCCGGCGGCGCTGGGGAGGGCGTCTTTGTTAGACTTGGCGACGGTTTGGTGCGTACCTTTGCGCTTTTCCTAATCTTTTGGCCGTTATGCGACGTTGCCGAGTTTGTTGTACGGCATCGGCACATAACATTTTTTGTTTACAGGTTCTCAGAGGCGTACTCAACACTTTGGTATACATTCAATATACCATATAAATCCTGAAAGTGATGGTCTACTACCAAGGATCGATGGAAAAATAGTTCCAAGAGATTTGGTAAGCAATAAATTAACTTATATTACAATATGCATCAATGAATTTTTAAGTCAATTTTTTCCAACTTTGGTTTTTCATGATTTCAGCTTACTGTCCGTAGGATTCCAGGTGACCATATGCTTCGATTGAGCTGAAATTTTTTGAGTATGCTCTATGTAAGTATAGTTTTCGTATAAACAGAGGGATTTTAATTTGAAAGCTTCAAATTTGTTTAATAAATAAAAATGTGACAAAAAAATATTAAAAATAACTACACTTACATAGAGCATACTCACAAAATTTGAGTTTAATCGAAGGATATGGTCACCTGGAATCTTACAGACAGTGAAAATCAGTCTGCGGAGTGCCATTCCGGATAGGTAGGTCCAAACTTGGATTTTAAGTGCTTAAATTGAAGGTAAGTGAACATACTATAAGTATGAAAAGTTTGTCTAACATATTATTTAATTTTATACTAATTTTTTATAATTTTATGTTTCAGAATTTAAACGTGTTGGGTCCCCTTAATTGTTTTTAAATATTACACTCCCTTAATGCATAATTTTAATGTATAAAACTGATGTATAATAAAGTGATGTATATTTCGAAGGAAAAATATAGTTTTTAAAGCACCTAGATAAATATATATATACTAGGGAGTACCCACCTACTCGTTCCGCTCGCCAACCCCCATAGCTTCAATTTCTAACTTTTCGCAGACCTTCAACTTATCATTTCAAATCATAACGATTTCACGCTTCTCCTATATTTCAAATCATGACCTTCACCCTCCAGCTATGTCGTAATTCCTGTATAACCCCCTATCTAACACCGTCACCTGTGACTCTGAGCTTCCATATAATCTCCAATCATAACCTTTAACATCCACCTATTACATGAAGACATGATGCGCCTATTACCCTTCACTTATCGTCTTCAATCATTATCCTCTAATCCTCCAGCTCTTATACCCGCATATTGTCAACACCCTCAAGTAATCTTTCCAATCATAATATTTCTATGCTCCTTCTATCCCTTCAGTCATAAGAGAGATAAGTGCCCTTAGAACCTCCAACCTTCACCTCTTGCATCTATATTTGTTACCTTCAACCTCCACCTATGATTATCACGTTTTACCTATCACCTCCACAAATGATCTGGAAAATCCACCTATCACTTCCAATCATAACCGTTTCACTTCCATCAATTACCTCTGTTTATAATCGTATGCAACCCTTTAACCCTATGTTACCCTTTACCTATCACCTTCACCTATGACTATGAGCTTCCACGTATTATCTTCAACCATAACCTCAAACATCCACCTATTACATTCAGTTATGATCCGCCTATCACCCTTGACCATTCATCTTCAATCGCATCCCTCAGCCTCCCTTTCTTCACCCTTTCCTATCGATTACACCCTTCTCCTATCGCTAAGATCCATCACCTACCGCCTTCAATCATAATCCGTTCTATCACATCCAATCATGATGCCATCACCCTTCACTTATCTTCTTTGAAGATTGATCATTATCTCTTCATCCTACAGCTTTTATCCCCGCATATTGTCAAAACTCTCAAGTAATTATTTATCACTTTCACCCTTAACGTATTGCTTCCATTCGTGTCCTTCACTCTATACCTATGTCCTTCAACCTCCACGTACAACCTCGACCTGCCACCGCGACCCATGATCTCGAGCCTCTACCTATAGCTTCCAATAATGTACAGCCTTCACAAATCGCTTTTAATTGTATCCTCCAATCTCCTTATAGCCTCCAGCCTCCATCTATTGGCTTCACCCGCCCACTATCGTTTCTAACCTCCTCTATCACCTACATCCTCCCCCCGTTGCCTTCAATCATGATCCCTTTAACTTGCACATACATCCTTCAATAAAAACTCGTCATTTTCAACTATTTCCTTCTTATATTGTAACCTCTATATAGCCCTCTATTTATCACCTTCACATATGGCTTTGAGCCTACACCTTTCATCTCCAATAATGTCCTCCAATACTCATCTATTATATTGTTTACAATACAACAAAATTATATTTGTAATTACTTATAATACATGATCAAAGGTATCAACAAGCAGAACAGGACAGATAATAAGTAATAAATAAATATGATTATACATAAATACCCTCTTTAAAATCAATACTAATAAATGAGCAGGTGGGGGAGGGGTAAATTCCAGCGCAGCTCAAAACAACTATATAGTACAGCCAATGCAGGGCCCTACATGAGGCCAATGCAGGGCCACTGCAAGGCCAATGCGGAGTCATCACTTTAACATGGAGAGAGTCCCTGTTTGTACCTAAAGCACAATGCGGGACCAGTCTCACCCAAACTGAAAATAACTTATAATATAGGAAGATATATATATATTAGGGTGACAGAAATCGGCCACACGTTTGAAAACTAAATGCCTCAGAGTCTCAAGCGATAGAGGAGGGTCCGTGGAGTACATTGCACATTTTACTTTTTCCAAAAAGTTATTTTTTAGCCCTCTCCGTCGATTGCAAAGTTCCGTAGCAATGCTTGACCTAGAGAAGCGAAATAGCTGAAAAACTTAACGAGAAGTCAAATGGAACAATAAGCCTCATTATGACAGACTCTCCCAATCGTAAATACAGGACGGTCACTTTATGGCAGGGTTGGCTCATGGGTTATCCTATGTACTCGTAGTGCCTACTGTGAAAAAAAGTGACCGGACCGAAAACGACGGTTTTCGTCAAACACGTGTTCCGTTTCTGTGCAGCAGGAAGACGTATCGTAGCAGCTTATCCCTTGAAAAAAATTTACAGATTTCACCTACTTTTTCTAAGTGAAGCCGTCACTTTTACTTGAGTTTTTGCACTGTTATTAATACTTCTTGCTAAAAATTTTTCCATCAATCACTTGTTCATGAGTATACCAGTGTTGTGTCCAAATTATAGTGCTCTAGGAGCTCTCTAAAATGCCTTAAAGAGCCTTCAAAAACCGGCATTTTTGACCAAAAATTCACCTGTTAACTTTTACAGTTATTAACTTTTTGCAAATCCGATTTTTCCTAAGTAATTGTCAACAACTCAGTAATAACATTTGAAAAGATGAATACCGAAATATTATTATTTACAGAGATATTTTAAGAAAACGAAAAACACCTGCTTGCCCCATGTTATTTTCCATTTGAATGATTAAATTCACGGAGAGGGCTGGAAAATAACTTTTTAGAAAAAATGAAAAGTGCAATGGACTCCACGGACCCTCCTCCATCGTTTGAGACTCTGAGACATTCAGTTTTCAAACGTGTGGCCGATTCCTATCACCCTAATATATATATATATATATATATATATATATGCATTTTTTACAGCACCAATAATTTTTCTTTTTTATCAGGTTTTTACACTATCAGAACCCGTTAATGCTTGTGAGTGGGCTATGTCGAACATGTTTTCCGAATTATCCATTTAACATTTGTTCTCTATATCGCTGATTGACACTAATAATTTTCTCGCCGTATATCACTTGTTTATGTCTTTTGATAGAATTGCTGGATTTTCTCTAGGGCATGTTTCTTGAGCTTCGTTCGAATACATGCAGCATCCCGAAACATCATAATCTTTTCATACACAATGCTTAAAGCCATACAAAATGTTTTCTTTAAATTTCCATGATAGTAAAGAAAACCCAAAACTTATCTAATGGATGATAATTTTTGCCCTTGAATTCCAGGCGTTGGGCCCACAATCCACTTTGGCTTTACACCAGCCTTGATTTGATTAAAAAGCAATATGTAACGTGCACTACACATGCAAACTTTACACGAAACGACATAAAATACGCGCTACGTAGTCGAACTTTACACGAAGAACGTTGCTTTCTGACTGAACTATGAAACAAAATGCGCCTGGAATTTTAATATTTCTACCTAGCTGCGTTCCCAGTTAGTACGGGAGTCCTAGGATTTTATCAAAAAGTTCGTGCTATAGTTTATTTTATTGTTGAAATATATTGATAGTCTTACTTAGTCTTACTTATATACTTACTGAAAGTAGCCCTAAAGTCTCTACTTCGGGCCAGGTCGGGAACATTGTTATTATTGCAAAATAAGTTGTAGAAATGCATTTTTTTTTTAGTTTGTCTTGATAAACTTTATTGTTTTTACATTTCTGTAAAAATAGGTAGAGATAAAAGTTGATCAGAATTGAATTTTCTATAAGATACATGTATTTGTGAATCTAAAATTAATGTTCTTCATTGTCTAATACTTAAATAAACAAATTTTTTTTTATTTTCATATTCCAATGGTTTTTACAAAAATTCATTTTTGTTCATCGAATTAGCACTCAAAGATGACTTTTAGTACAGAAAACGTGAAAATTGAAGCCCGATCTCAATACCTTGAAATGGCGTCTCATTGCAAAATTATTTACCCGAGAAGTTTAAATTGATGTTCAATTCGATTCAGGAACGATAATTGAATCCAACTGCGTTTAATCGACAGCTTATAACGTAATTAATAAACGGTAAACATAAATTTTCTTAGTATTAATATTTAACAACATTTTTCATAAAAATTTTTTTTAGTTTGGCCAATTTTGAGCTAGAGAATCGCGGCAAAATGTATGTTAAATTACGTAAAAAACCATGAATTTTCATATAAATTTTTTCAAGATCGGACCAATCGAAGCCGAGATAAAAAACTTTTTTCAATCGACGATTACGCCGAAACTAGTTTATATTTTTAATTGAAATTTGACACAGCAGTTGTTGAAATAATGCTACAAAAGATGACATTATACTCGATAGCTCTAGATGGTTTTGTTCGTCTAAAACGACCGACGAACAATGCGCGTTCAGTGCACGCGTTGCAGTTTGATTATCTCGGCAACCAAAGCTGCTAATGCAATACATTTTTTTTCATTTAACCTGTTTTTTTCTCAGCTTTAACGTCATGCAATTAATATATCATAGTTGAAATTTAAACACCCGAAAATTTACTGAAAAAAATTTGTTTTGGCTATATGCTGTCACGTACGAGCCATAGGCTCGGGTGACTCCAGCGTCCGGTGACCGGAGCTGGCGACGATGCACCGAATGCATCGTCAGCAGGGAACGCGTCGGCTGAGAGCTTCTCACGGCCAAGGAGTGCAAGCTTGCACTTTGACCGTGAGACGCCGAGTCTACGAGTTGCATCTCGCGGACAGCGTCGGCAGATACCCGGTGACCCTCGAACTGGGCAGAGCTCCTCCTTATGCGAGCAATAAACACAAACTACTCTCAACACTTGTCTTGTGTCCTTCGGTCAACCCCCACGATCCGTAACAGCTTTCTGGCATCCCTTAAGGGTCCCGAAACGCGACGCGACGGCAGTGTATTGCGAGTGTTGTTCACGGCAAATTCGGCAAATTTTTTTTTGTTTTACGTTTTCACGGATAAGCGACGGTGCGAAACGTCGGAGTGCTCGTGCAGTGGCGACTTTGAACTTTGGAGGAAACTGCGCACATCTGCAAATCCACAGCGATTTTCATCACAATCCAGCGCGCAATTTGGGACTACTCTTGCAATTGCAGCGAAGTGTGTGCAGTGCCTAGTGTCACGGATCAGGATAGCTCCGCACGGCTCACAGCACGACGAGCACCGAAAACAACAACCAAGGAGTTGCCTGGAAAAACCGCACTGAGCAGCACGGTACACAAGGACGATCCACGCAGAGGAAATCACGAACTTTCATCATTCGAGTGATTGCGCAACGTGCAGTGCGACGGCAATCAGCAAAGACCCAGCAGACATTCCAGCACTTGACATCGCCCGAATTTGCCAGCCGCCCAGGTCGCTGAGGCTCGAGGCTCAGCCCGAGCTCAATTATAGTTACGCCGCGCACAGGGGCGCGCGCGCCAGCCGTCTGATACGCAGAACGGCAATTTTTGAAGCTCCATCCCGCGACCGCCGGCGTGCGTCGCGTTGAAGTAAACACGCAGAGCGCTCCTTCACCCCCCTCACACCGACCAACGGCCAACGGCAGCAGCAGCGGGGATCCCAAGCAGCCTCAGCACGCCGCCCTCCAGCAGCAGGACAGCAGCCACCAGCCTCCGGCCTCCAACATCAACGAAGATGCGATCAACAGCGGCCGTATTCCTTCTCGTCACACTGTAAGTCCGCCACTTTTTTTCTATATGCGGTTTGACTGGTTGCTCGGTAGCGCGTATCACAAATATCCCCGACTGTCGTAGCGCAAGCGCGCATAGTGAAAAGCGGACAGCGCGTCGTGATAGCGGAATGACGCGCAAAAAGCTACGGAAAGCTATGTCGGTATTGAATATAGGACCACGAACGGAGCGCGACGAAAAAGATCAAGATTGCGAAAAACGCGGGCGACTCAATGATCCGGAAACGAAGAAACGTTTCAAGCACGCGAAGGACGTCTATCGCTCATATTACCGCCTATCACCGACGTCGCAAAGATTGCTGCGGGAATCGCTGGAACCGCGATCCGACTCGCCGCGCCCCCCCCCCCCCAGCAGCGCACGTAATCCTGACCAGGTTGACGTGCAGGTAAGCGCTGCCCCGTGGCTGCTCGCCGCCAGCTCGGCGCCACGGTATCCGAAGGTACCAGCTTCGTCCGACGAGGACCCCAAAAACATAACGTTCGTCATACCCCCGGCTCTCCCAGTCCCCGGAAGTACGGGTGCGATAAAAAAGCCAGTCCCAAGATCAGAGCCCGCGGAGTTGGCTCAACTGCGCAAGAGGCTGGACGGTCTGGCCTTGGAACCACGCGAGCCGCGCGAACAGCCGTCGGATATTTGGGGACATTTGAACACTCCCCTAGTCAAGCCCGCGCGAGTCGAAATAGGGGATAAGTGCATGGCAGGCGTATCGAATCTCCTGCAGATCAAACAAATCGCGCGAATTCGAACAACGTGTTCGAATCCGGGAACGAGGAGGAGGCGCGCGCCGCCTCAGCGACCGGCTCCGGCCGCGGCTCGGGCAGGGGCACCCCTGCGCACCCTTCCGCTCTTGAACGCGAAGCGGACAGACTCCGCAGGGTCATCGACGAGTTATTGTCCGAAGATAGCGCGCCGGAGGACGAGGAGGTGATGTACGGTCAAATCCGGGAGGCGATCAAAATCCTGAAGTCAGGAAAAAATCGACCAAGAGGCAGTTATTCAGAGATATGCCACCGCCTCCGTCAAAATCGCTTAGCAGTGTTGCGGCAAAGCAAGCCGACTGTGCGCTCCCGTCGTTCCCGGCATGGCCAGAGAAAGACTGGCTAGCGACTAGCTCGAACAAGGCCGGCGCAGACGCGAACAGTAGAGCGTATGAGCCACCGGCTGCCGTCGGCAATAAACCCTTCCTCGGCGCGGAAGGGAAGCCCCGGATACCGCCGCATCATGCCGGCGGACGACCCGACCTCCGATCCATCGAGCGATCCCGATGGCTCGGACGGGCAAGTGGAGTCATGGCGCGAGCGTCGCCGAAAAAGCAGAAAGTCCCGAGCCAACGAGTCGTCCGACGGCGAACGGAGCGGCAGGGGCGGCACAAGCAATCGCGTGGCCGAGCCGTGGAGGTGGTCCGACGGGCAAAGTGCCAGACAGCCCGATCGGCGTAGAAACCGGGACGATCGCTTCAGTGACGGCCGAAGACCGGAGCTGGCCGCACCCCCACGTCCCCGTCAAGGCCCAAATGAAGCACGTGAAAGGTCCATGAGCGATCGACAACCTTGTCGATTTGCCACCCCTACATGACCAAGCGAGGGAAGGGCTCGGCACGTTGCCGAGCGACGTCACAGCTGCGACACAGTACGTCGTGAGCACGAGGAGTCGACTGGCGCCGCGCAACATCACGCGAACGAAGTCCCCGCTAGCATGCGGCGGCATGAAAGCGCCGCATCGCCCGACGGGCGCCGCTATAAGGGCGAAGTCGCCGAGCGGCCGCTTGACCGCGAGAACGGCGCAGTTTACCCCACAACGCAACCCGTATGAAAGACAGTGATCATCGGCAGAGAAGGGAGGACGAACGAGCGCGTCGCCCATGGCCACGCCGCGGGCCGTCGCCGCGGAGACCCGGGCGATTCGGACGGCAGCTATAGCTCAGCAAGCAACTACCGTAGCTGCGCCGGCGACCCAGATGGAAGCCGGCGCAGTTATTACAGTGCACACGGGCACGGCAGGCGCGGCTAGAACGAACTCCCCGACGGAAGATGCAGCCGCGAAAGCTGCCACGCGACCGACCGGCGTAGGGGATGCGCGCGGGCGAACAACAACAGCGATCAACAGAATGGCCGTCAGGCGCGCAACGACGCCCGGGAGACAGACACACGGCACACGGGGAACGAGCATCCGGATTCCCGATGCTGCTCTAGGTCCGGGCGCCGCGATAGCTATCCGAGGGAAGGCGAAGCCGATGACAGGTTCCCCCGATGCGATCCCTCGCCACCCCATGCACCAAGAAGGCAGCCACCAGCGCAGCCGCCGGTAACCCCGCCGCACCCCCTACCCCCTCCATGGTTCCAGCCTCCCCCCACGCGGCCCGGGAACCCCGCACGTGAACTCGCCCCTGGCAGCGTCGGCTCCATCTGTAGCAACGATCGATCCGAGGCGTTACGCGCACTTTACGCAAGCCCTCTCTATGATCCCCACATTCGACGGGGATGTAGACACGCTGTCAATTTTCACGACAGCAGTAAGAGAGGCGCTCAATTCATTCGGCCCGGAGTTCGAGAGATTCCTCCTACGGCAGATTGCAAACAAACTGACAGGTAAAGCGACACAGGGCTTTCGCGCGCGTACGGTCCGGTACAGGTCAGTGGAGGCTCTGCTACACGAGGTTACGCTGCACTTCGCGAACATCGGGATCGCAGACCAATTGAGCGCGCAAATTCTGGCGATTGCGCAAGAAGACGGCGAGAACGTGGGCGACTACGGCTTCCGAGTCGAAAAAATTTATTATCGACTATCGACAATAATCGATTCAGCTCCAGGCTTATCCGAGCTCGACAGAGAGGCTCGAAGGCGGCAAGCAGACTTCGACGTACTGGAGCAATTCATGTACGGCCTCAGAGCGCCCCTGGACCATCTCGTCCGGGCGACGCGCCCCACGTGCTGGAACGACGCCTTTACCGCAGCCATCGAGCACGAAGCCAGGCTGGGAGCTCGCCTGCTTACGTCCGCCAAATCGGATGAGCATAGGCCGGCGGCCCAGATAAGACGAGCGGCGGCCGAGGCGGAGAGCGCAGACAAGGCCGAGAAGCCTTCTACATCAAGCGAGGAGAAAGGCGGCGTTGCCCAGGACGTGAGGACAAAATCCTTTTGCTCATACTGCGACGTGCCCGGTCACGCACTGGACGAGTGCAAAACTCTCGTACGGGATGCCGCACAAAAGAGGATCGAAAACCCGCGCGGGGAACGCAGCAAACCGGAGCCCGGCCAGAGTTACGGCAGATTGCCGAACAATAGAAGAGGAGGCGGGTTTCGCGGCAACAACCAGCGGAATTCCGGAAATGGCAACAACAACAATAATGGCAACCGTAATAACAACAACAACAATAACAACCAAAACAACAAAGACGATCGCCATGCCAACCGAAGGGAAGGCGGCGCCAGCGCTGGCGACGAGCGCGATTCCAATCAAGGCAATCAGGCCAAGCCTTTAAACTAGTGCGACGCTCGTCTCGTTCCCCAGACGATGAGCGTCACGCAGTA
Organism: Philotrypesis tridentata; assembly: GCA_018906965.1. NCBI lineage: Eukaryota > Metazoa > Arthropoda > Insecta > Hymenoptera > Pteromalidae > Philotrypesis > Philotrypesis tridentata. Next base: position 3,264 of record JACCIB010000439.1, on the reverse strand, counting down.
GATAAGAAAAAGAAGATAGTGACGAAACTGATACGAACTCAGAAGAGCGATTCGAAGGAGATCTCATCGGGTGGCGACGCCCCTCGCGCCATCGAAATCGCAACAGCTAGCGACACGCTCGCTTTTGGCGAGAATATCTCGGAAAGTACGACGAACGTGATAACAGCGAAAACGTCACAGGTCACCGCACCCGGTGCATCCCAGAATCAGCAGGAGATGGTTTTCGAAGCCCCACAGCCGGATCAGGAACCGTGCGAAGAGCAACTCGTGCAGCCCCCAGCTGTAAACGGTGAGATGTCTCCCGTCCCAGGTCGCGCCAATCGTGATACTCCGCCTGAGTATACGACGATTGAAAGACTGCAAGAGTCAAACAAGCGGACCAAGGGTTACATTACTCTCATCGATACACGCATCAACGCCCAGGGCGAACCCGGCGTACGAGCAGCTCATGAGCACGGTTACAAGTTAGACTTGCATGTCGAGGAGGCCAAGCTTGTTGATGATAGGATTCTACCGCAGCAGTTTCCCAGCGCGACCCTCCCAGAGAGGCCCAGAGCAGCTGGAGTGAATTACGAGGACCTGGAGTCACCAGATGACTCGGACGTATGCTTATGCTGCGCGAACATACGCTTTCTCACGGCCGGAAGATCCCCTCCCATAATTCATCTAGAATTCGAGCAACTGCTGAGCGAAAAAGCCAGCCTTTTCGTCGATTCAGGAGCAGACGTGTCGGTTATCAAAATCGACAAGCTAGCGAGAGGTGTCCCAATCAACTACCGACACAGAATCGTGATTCGCGGAGTCACTGAAGGCCACTCTCGCACACTCGGGATCGCCACTATAGACTTCCACGACGTGTTGTGCGACTTGCACATAGTGCCCAGCGATTTTTCAATCGAGACGGATGGAATCATCGGCTGGGACGTTATTAATGCCCTCAAAGGCAGCGTCGAAGCGGCTAACAAATGCCTCCGACTTGGGGACTTGACATTCCCGTTCGTGGAAGAGGAGCGAGTTACAATACCACCGCGAGCAAGGATGGTGATTAGCTCGATCGTATCCAACGCGGACGTGGAGGTTGGATGGATACCCCTGCAACAAATTCATCCCGACTTGTTGTTCGGCAACTGCATCGCCGAGAACAGAAACGGTCGAGCATTCGCCGAATGTATAAACAAAAGCGAGCAGGAGGTGACGATCCCAACCCCAGTAGTAGAGATTGCGGCATGCCACGCGGTCCCGCAGAACCCTTCGCGCCACGCCGATGGGGACGGCCAAGCAGAAGGGCGACCGGACGGCCAGGCGAACATTAGACGACTGACCGCCGACAAGGAAAACCGTATGAATTATAGGGAGGTCGAGCTTCTGAACGAGAAGCTCCAAGCAGACGACGCAGCTAGAAGAGCGAGGGTCGACAAGATCCTACAGCTTGCCGACCTCGAGAGCTGCAACGAAGAAGAAACCGAGTTAATTCGGGAAATCGTCGATGAGTTTGCCGGCGTATTCGGACTCGAGGGCGAGCCGCTGCCTGCAACACACTTACTTCGGCACGAAATAAACTTGAAGTCAAACAAGCCAGTGCGAACAGGCCGCTATAGATTCCCGCCGGCAATAAAAGAACACATGATCAGAGAGCTGGCAAAGCTCCGTGAGCAAGGGATAGTCGAGCCCTCCAATTCCGGCTACTCATCATCCCTTTGGATAGTCCCGAAAAAGCCGGACGCCAAGGGCAACAAGCGGTTCCGCTTGGTCACGGATTTTCGTGCCCTCAACGAAGAAAGGGAGGGTAGTTGTCACCCCCTGCCGTTCACAAGCGATATCTTGGAGCACCTGTCCGCGGCAACATACATCACGGTGATGGACTTAAAACAGGGCTATCACCAGATCGAGATGGACCCGAAGTCCAAACACCTGACGGCTTTCTACGCCCCGGATGGGAAATCCGGCATTCAGTTGTTGCAGTTTAAGCGCATGGCGATGGGCCTTAAAGAGGCCACAATTACTTTCACCCGTGCCATGAATTTGGCAATGAGAGGCCTGCAAGGGGAGGAGATCGAAGTGTACTTGGACGATCTGATGGTCTTCAGTGAGACACTCGACCAGCACGGCGATCGGCTGCGCCGGGTCCTGCAAAAAATGATCGACGCAAACATGACAGTCGAACCCAAGAAGTGCCAGTTCCTGAAGCGCGAAGCTCAGGTGCTCGGGCACATCGTTGGCGGAGGCTTTATCAAAGCCGACCCGGCCAAAACGCACGCGATGGCCAATTATCCGATCCCCACGAACGCGCACAAGGTCAGGCAAGCCCTTGGCCTATTCAATTACTACCGCCGATTCATCAAGGACTTCGCCAAGATCGCCAGGCCCTTGTATGAGGTAGCGCAACCCGAGGGAAAATTCGCTTGGGGTGAAGATCAGCAGCACGCGTTTGTAACGGTTCGGGCCCTTCTGGCAAACCCGCCCGTTCTGAAAACGCCAGATTTAGACCAACCGTTTCTGGTGTCGGTCGATAGTTCCGATTTCGCTCTTAGTTATGTACTTTCGCAAGGACCCTTGGGCGCCGATCAGCCCTGCGCATTTGCGTCCCGATGCCTAAAAGGCAGCGAGCTGAAGTACCCTACTTATGACAAGGAACTGCTAGCCTTGGTCTATGCTAAGGAGCAGTTCCGCTGCTACCTGTACGGCAAGAAATTTACATTCGTGACGGACCACGAGGCGTTGAAGCACTTCCACAACACCAGGAAGCCCGATCTACGATTTAATCGGCTGAAGGCTGCGTTAATAGGTTACGATTTCGATATCATCTATCGCCCCGGCAAGAAGAACGCGAACGCCGACGCTCTCTCTCGAAATCCAGTACTGGAACCCGGGCAGGTCAATCCAGAGCTTCCGCGTGAAAAGCTGTACCAGCTGGCCGACAAGCAGATCGACGAGAGCCCGGACGAAGAGGCTGGAGCCCCGCCAGGGCGTATCTTCCGCTTCCGCGCCGTGAAGCAACCAGGCGATAAGAGCAAGAGGGTACAAGCAGTCACCGAATCGAGCGCGTTAGTAACCCATAAACAGCGGCCTAAAAGACATATCAAGCGCATGACCATCTATGAGAAGGGAGAATTTTTGGCAGTAAGGAACGTGGATAACGGTTTCTACCTCTGCCGAGCGTTACAAGACGTACTCAGCACAACCGAGCCCAATACGCATCCGATGGCTGACCTAAACAGGTAAACGAGAATGACGTCTTCGTGCTCGACTACGCCGACAGTATAA
>JACCIB010000438.1:15000-149896 GCA_018906965.1 Philotrypesis tridentata | reverse complement strand
TCCAAAATTACATCATTGGTCCCTTTTCCTAGAAAAATCCCCTATTGGCCATTAATAGACCACCACTAATTTATTCCTCTATCCGTGATTTCCCCAGCGCCCTCTTTTCCAAATCCAATTTAATCATCGGTCAGAAAAACAATTAACGTCCTCTATTATTTCCTTAGTATGCAAATTCGCGCCCCCCTTTATGGATATCGATCAATCAATTAATCATGTCGATATCCATCCAGTGGCTCCACCTATAGATAATCTGTAAGCCGCGCGATATTTGAAAATCCTCTATCATCCTCGAGTAAACCATAGAGATACATATATCGAGTCCTCGAAGATCCCTAGCCCGTATATTCCTCTATACATCTCTATGACGTCCGCAAGTCAACATAAAGTCAACTCTGAGCGCTCCAAACGCCGTCAACTTCGCGCCACTATATTCATCTCTCTCTCTCTCTCTCTCTCACTCACGCTCACACTCGCGCTCTCCCCTCTACACACCGCCGCATGCATGTAACCGCGTGCGCGCGGCCGCCGGCTCGCTTCCTGCCATGCCCCCTCCCGAACGCCGACGCGCCGCGCAGGTGGGACTCGGGAACTCACATCCTGCGCTCCGCACGCGGGCCGGTCAGAGGCAACTCCTGCGAGCGCCACCGAGCGCTGGCTCCGCTCCAGAACTGTCAACTCGCCGAGAGTAAGTCAGTTGGCCGTGCAACAATGATCACGACGCAGCAATAATTATTGCTACGTCGCAAGCCCTACCGGCAAAACAGGATGAAAGGGATTTCTCGGGGGCAATACCTCACACATTATGAGACCGTCAATTTCGACGATGTCATTGTTGTGTCCGACGATTCGTGAGCCTTCAGCCTCGCCAAAGTAGAGTTTCGGATGACCGACGGGATAACGACCGTATTTGCAAATATATGGATACAACGAGCAGACATCTACATACTTGATTTTTTCACCTGGACCAACATTGTACGATTTTACCGTGTTACCGTTCCGTATGATTTTACCGTGTTACCGTGTTACTGTTATTTTACTGTTCTACCGCCAAAAAATGCGTCGCGCGGATTCAGCGCTACGTGCCATGATTTCGTAAGCTCTTTTATGCTTGCAGCCATATTATCATTTTGGCAATGTTCACGATCAAAATCGCACTACTATTTCTCGATCAGTCGATAACCGTGCTTCAGGATTTTTGACGAGACTCTGAGTGTTCTCTCGTACCGATCATCCAAACTGCCCTCGGCATTGGTACACGGCAATTCCCGTCCGGCTGTAAAGCAGCGAACACAGCAGTGCCAGTAGCACCCGTGAAACTGTAGCACAACTCTCTCGCTGTTTTCTAATTCATAATATCCGTCTACAAGCGGTCCCTCGGGTAACCTCTTTTCACGCGAATTAACAGAGTGTCGAATTGGCCAGCCCGTCTCCTGCTCCATCCACGTGAGCCACTGCGCTACCTTCAAAGATTGTTTATTAGCTCGACGATAGCCACCAGAGGGTATGATACCGACCGTTTGTTTTTTTAGAAATTGTTTGCGGGAAACGCGCATACACGAGGATGCTATCGTGACGCACTCGAGAAACGGGTCTGTCGAGCCACACTCGATGAACGACTTACGGAGCGCAAGGCATGCTAGTCGCAATATTTTTACATCTTGCCGACAGTATTTGATTATTTCATGCTGGAAATCAAACACGTAATTTTGCTCTTTTTTCTCGCTATACAAGTCTAAAAATGCCTTGCGCTCCACGACACCCATCGAGTCTGGTGAGAAGCTTTCGACAGGTGGCATTTCACCCACATAGTTTTGATTTTCCGATCTATTAAACAGATGGGGGAACGTGCCTTTTTCAATATTCCCGAGACCGTATGCTTTTGGCAGGGCACTCAAAGCCATATGCAAATAATTTAAGCTATCGAAAACTTTATGTGCGCAAATTTTATGAGAATAGCTTTGGAACCGTTTAGAATTACACTTGGTGACTCGCGAAAATCTTTTCGCTTAACCAAGTGTTTCAAGATAAACTGCGCGTCATATCCTTGAGCATTGTGTGCAATGCACACAATCCCACTGATATTTTGCTACGGGTTAGCAGCATGTCCACTAACTGCTTTACCGGGTTGTCTCTAAATATGTACTCTCGCACACCACAAATACTACATGACTCGGAGATATCATCATTATCTAAGCATACGCTGCACACCTGCTGCACCACGCACAGATTCACAACATGTATACGTGTGTTCTCGTCGCCCAAAACAGTCTCCGATTCTTGAGTCTCGAAATCATAAAACACATATAACGTGTGTTTTTTACCACCGTCACGACTACCAGCCTGCTTATCTCTCGAGCCACCAAGTGGCTGCATAAAACAAAAATGACCAATTGGCTTCGGCTGATTACAAATCTTACAGAATATGACATCACACTGGTGAGTAGTCACTGTATCGCTGACACGAATCGTCCTACAGCATCGCTCGCAACTTTTAAGACTTGCGCATACCGTATGATTCTTATCGTACGATCCGGATTTCAGATGATTAAGAAGATACGCTTGATTAAAAAATATTCTATTACAGTGCGCACACTCTGTATGGTTATCGACCGGGTCACGCTCACACGGCGGTCGTTGCAGGCATCTTTGACACTTGCCGGAACATTTATGGTTTTTCTCATTCGTTATTTTTCTATTGCATGGTATACAATACCCACGACTACCGGCTGCAGCTACCAAGTTTAAAATGGGCTGGTAATGCCGAGCATTTTCGTAGTACATTATACGCAGAGTATATCTAGCCATATTGCCAACATTATAGACATATTCGGCACCGTCGTATAACGGCTTGGCCCCTCGAGCAAACCCCTGAAACGTATACACAACTATAGCAACATCTACACAAGCGTAATACTCTTGGAATAACTTGATTTCTGGTAGCCCACAGCCAGAGTCGGGTATGGTAACTCTAGCACTATTAACAAGTTTTAGCGCTTGCTCTTTTTGCAATTTGCCGTTGCATTGTCTGATGCTATCCCACATTTTCTGCAAATGACCCGTGCGAATGTCGGCGCGAATGGCATATGCGTGTGCACAAACAAGAGCCCGCGGTAGACAGAGGTTATCATTGTTTTGTATTGTGAGAATAGATCTCTTAAAAACGCTCTCAGATGTGAGCGCAACTCGACCAGCACCTTGGGGCACCGACACGGTACTCACTGTAATTGTCAATGCGTCGTTGATGTCAAAGCCACCGTTACTTTGCGAAACACTGCCCAACAGCTCTAAAATATCTGATACTTCCAATTCCCAAACCATTCTTAAAGCAACCCACACAACGCCTTGCTGGAATTGCGGCGACTCTATAGCTAGGCCGACTAAGTCGTCGCGTAAGGTATTCTCGATCACATACCTGTGAATTTCATGTATACCGTGTCCTATCCACTACGTGGCATCAGTATTAATTGGCGGTCGTCTAATGGTGATGATCGCCTCACGGCCGTACAAAGAAAAGAGGCGATAATATTTCGATCGTTCTCGATGAATTTGTATATATTGGCATACTGGCGGATGGTCGGCACCACCACCCTCCTGCAAACAAACAGCTAATTTCAAGTATTTTTATTTTGCCGATGAATCGTACACGTTTATCGCTCGTGCTGATAATGATACACAAAATACTCACATGTACTGGTATCAGTTTCATCGCCCGTACTATGACCTGATGTCTCGTCATCAGTACTTATCGCAGCACACGTTGAAGAGCCGCTAGAGCTTGGCAATGTGTCGAAGACTACACCTTCGTCATATTCTTCTTCTTTTTCTTCTGTTTCTTCTTCTTTCTCTTTCTCTTTTGAACAAGTAATGCCTGGGTCTCTAGTGTCGTCGTCATCGTTGCCGTAGTCGTCGTCGTCGTCGTCGTCGTCGTCGTCGTCGTCGTCGTCGTCGTCGTCGTCGTGATTATCCTTGAGAAGTATTCCCGTGTATGACGCAGATGGCTCTGGTATTGCTTGGAGCGATGCATCAACTTCCATCCCTTCGACCGTCGTATCCACTTTCAATTTGTCAGTATTCATAGAAGTAGAGGTACTAGATGTATTGCCGACTTCGTTACAATTGACCGTGTCTTTTAACGCTAGATTTACCGCCTCTGGTTTCTCTTCTATCATCTCCTCATCACTCAGGTGAACAAGTTCAATCGCGAGATCTCCATCAATATCAGCCATCATATTATCGAGATCTTAAGAAAAAAGCATTTTAATTTACATATGTTTGTCAGCAAACTAATAACTGTTTTTAAGATTTAAATTACCCAAAATCAGCTGATATTGCTGCATGATTTCTCTGACTTGCCATGCAGATTGCATTCCTCGACGGCGAATACTCTCACCAAGAATACGTATAATATCTACATCGTTTTCGAAGAAACCACGATTGAATAAGACCGCAATGGTGCGGAGACTACAGAGATCAGTAATATATTTGAGGTTTTGTAGAAGTGTCTTGATCGAACAATATTTTAAAGATCGGCGCCACATTTGTTGCAGAAAATTTTGGCTACTGGTTCACGTAACATTACGATCCTTAAGACTTGTAGCACAATTCTCAAAAATTGCAACTTATTCATTTTGCAGATGTGTTAGATTAATCAGAATTTTTATGGTTATTGGTCGACGTCGTCTACGGGTTTTGCGGTCAATCCATTTGAAAGTAGTGTAGAATAATATCGATCAATCGCCATGTGCATGAGGATTAATCTAGGATGAGAAAGATATTGAGGTATAGTCAATAATGTGAAACAATATGTAAATTTAAGAATTTTTTATTATTAATTATGTTTAAACAATGGTAATATGCTGTATTATAAATATAATTCACTTATTTTATCTGATAATTTATCCATTTCATCGTTCATCAATTCAATATTTTTTTCTATTTTTCCTAACTTAGATAAAGTTAGTCCTGTAAACAGCGTATCGTTTTAAAAATAATAAATTCAGCTCTTTAAACGCTGTCTCTATTTTACAAAAATCTTTTATTAAAACATTTTCAAATTGTTCTCGTTCTTTGTCTTTCTCAACCATGCGTTGAACTATAGATTGTAGCTGATCAATTCGATTGTGAATTTGAAGTTCGTTAAAGCTCGACTCTAGTACCGGAATCATATCTAAAATATAAGCATATTACCTTGTTATGTATAAATTTCATTCATTTATTCATTATAAATATAATAAATACCTCTTATTTTCTCTTAGATTCTCTCTCTCTCTCTCTCTCTCTCTCTCTCTCTCTCCTCTCTCTCTCTCTCTCTCTCTCTCTCTCTCTCGCTTTCTTGTCAAAGTCTCGTCCGGATCTTGACGAATTCGTTCGTCAGAGGTGTTACTTCTACCCAAGGAGGTCGCTCTCTTCTGATCGCTGAAAAGTATCTTTCGCCGAGACACTGTGTGATGACTCACAGATTAGCTGGGGCTGCTTTTATAGTGCCACCAAGCTGCGATTCTTGATGTGTAGAGGGGTAGTTTTGCTTACGCACCAGAGGATTTAACCGGCTGAAACGGGTTAAAACGCTCACGACACATTTCGAAAAGTTAGACTGAGCGAAAGCACTTTTATCGGCTGTCATGTAGTTTATCTTACACTATACCAGCATAAAGCGCCTATTTATTCGTGTAAATGTTAAAAAAATCATCAGTCTACAACCGTCACTCGCCGGGGTAAGATCGTGCTCTCTATCCTATAATCTAAAATTATATTTTCGTTGTATTTGAATCAACATGTACATATATGTGTAATTGATCGATAATCAAGATTTACCCGATTGACTTGAAAGTCGACTCACTCGATAGCTCTTGATTAGGGCTAAATAAAGTTTTCATCCCGCGAAATTATTTGATCAATAGTTTCGGTGATATAGGCGATCGATTGATATCTGTTTGGTCCGGCCCAACGATTGAAAATTCGTCAAAAGTGTATACAGTCTTACAGGTATTTACGCTGACTGAAAACCGCGTAAATTTCAACCTACCATCCACTATTGTAATAATCGATGATCAATAATAGAAATTGATCGATTACCAATATTCATCCGATTGACCTGAAAGTCGGTGTACGGATAGCTCTTGAGTAGTGCTAAATAAAGTTGTTATCCCGCGAAATTATCCGGCCAATATTTTTAGAGCTATACACAATCGATTGATTGGAATATCGATTTTCACTCATAACTCGAGAACGGTAAGAGCTACGCGAAAACGGATAAAATTTTGGGGGTTGTTAAAAGGGGGGTCATACTTTTGAAGGCCTATCTAATAATGTATAGTACAAGTCAATTTATCGATATTACCAATCAATCGATTTTGAAAAAATGCTCGTATCGAACCGTAACTGGGCTTGTTGTACGCGTCGTGAAGAGGGCATTCAAAGTTCTTTATGGCTAAAATAAATCGGCTCGTAATCTTCGGAGATAAGGGTGGGTCATGTCCAAATTTTCGATGGGTGTCATATTACATGGTACCGACTGATCGATTATGCACCTCCGCTGTGCATGTCTGTGCATAATATTAATTAATTTATGCAAATAAGTTATTGAAAATGTATTTTGAGGATTAGGGATGTATAGTGCACGAGGAAGTGTTCGACTTCTATAGGCCTCGGCCATTAAGTCGGTCTTCAAAAATACTCCATCGCTATGCTTGACCGACTGTCTTCTAATTCGCTCGGGATTAGGAATACGCTGGCCACTCAGCGCTCAGGTGTACAGTAGCCGTGATAAGACATACCTCGCTGCAGTGCTAATCCGATATCCGTCTTCACACCTTCTTCTTCGCCGCTCTCGTGCCACTTTCTGTATGCTCATAAATGCCTAATACAGACTGACTAATCTCGATTAGTTTTTCGTCTAATTTGACTATTGTATCGATCGGATTATTGCCGATACGATCTATACTCGGTACATAAATCCTATTTAACCAATAAATCGCGAATAATTGTCGAAAGTAAGATGTACATATTAGACATTGCAGACTGTTATGCATATTCGTATACTTGAGCATCGTGACAATGTACAAAATACCGTTCCCAGGTAAACCCGAGGAGGCTCTGCTGACTCGAAACTTGCGATTTTGTATATTTTAGATTTTTCGATACATTTGAAACGCATCGGCTATTGGATATTACTTAGAAAGATGCAAAGCCTTGTCTTTCCAGCCGATCGAAAGATCAAGATTTCACGAATTTTACTTCTCTTTCAGCAAAGCTTTGCCTTTCCACATCAATCGAACGATCAAAGTTTCACGAATTTTACTCCTCTTTCAGCAAAGCTTTGTCTTTACACGTCGATCGAACGATCAAAATTTCACGAATTATACTTTCACCAAACCATATATTTTTCTGTCCACTCGAAAGATCAAATTTTCGCGAATATTACTCTTCTTTCATTAATCTGATATGGTCCAATTCGTAATTTTAGATTTTTCGAAGCTACTTGCTGAGTTTTACCCCCGCTCACAGGTAAAAACAGCAAAGTTGGCTTATCGAAATTAGAGAGTAGGGTGATAGTTTAACGGGTGGTGGCAAAACTTTTTGCGAATCGTAGTCAGTCCTCGATCAGCCCTCGAGGAGTTAAAATCATTTATTAAATCTAATACCGAAAATGCACGTCTTAAGTGTCGAGGAGATCAATCGCTGCGTTGAGTCGACGACTCCCGGGCTGTCCATGCAGTACGCGTCACCACCGCGGAATCTCCTCATCGGTGGCTACAATATCGATGATATTGCAGCCGATGAGGATGTGGCCGCAATCATGACCAATAGTCAGCTCAACATTGCGCCGCTAGTTAATTACGTCGTATATGGGGAATCACCATTCATCCCCACATACGACGACGAAGTGCTGTGTGACAACTTTATGGATAACGAACCGGAGGAGGAGGCTGAGGCTGAGAAGGAGGAGGAGGAGGAGGCTGGCGATGAGGGAGCTGAAGATGACGTCCTGGAGGACGTCGAGGCTGTGGAGGCAGCGGAGATGTTGGCCGGGGAGACAGGTCCTGTATATATGGCTGTCGATAACGACGCCGGCGACGACGACGACGAGGGCGGCGACGACAACGACGCCGGCGACGACGACGACGACGAGGGCGGCGACGACAACGACGCCGGCGACAACGACGACGAGGGCGGCGACGAAAACGACGCCGGCGACAACGACGACTACTATGACGACGACGACTCCGGCTACGACTCCGTTGCAGCAATGCGGAGACGATCCGGGACGATGACCAGGCCCGACCGCTACCGGCAATTGAGGGCGATTACGACCCCGCCCTTGAGCCGGTACACGAAGCGCGGCTATATAGATACATGGGGATGCAACAATTCATCTGGCGAACACGCCAACGAATTTAGCAGCTGGAGCGCCGACGGGATCTCCGAAATATAGCCGCGCGCATCAATCGTGCGCGGGAGCGTCGAGAAAATTTCCTGCGCCGTTTGAACCGGCAGCAGCGTCGTCGGCTACCTCAGCCCGATATTGAAAGACCGAGCCGTAATCACGATATGTGTTACGGTTGCAGTCGAATTTTTAGACTGCAACGTTTGCGATGGTGGTGGCGGTGCGACGATTGTGGGATGCGGTTGTGTCCGGACTGCAACGTCGACCCGTTGCATTGCCGGCGCAACGAACTAATTTAACTCTTGAAAACTTTAATTTTTAGTGTTAAGTTAGTTTTAAGTGTATATTTAAAAAAGACTTTCACCACCAACAACAACACCAGCAACAATAACAAGGTAAAAATAAAATATTTTTTAATTTTTGTGCGTATATGTGTAAGCGCATGCGTGCGTGCGTGCGTGTGTGTGTGTGTATGTGTGTGTGTGTGTGTCTGTGTTCATTTAAAATAGCGTTGCACATCGGCGGCGCGCAGTTACCCGTCGATCGCCGGTGCGATTACATCGTAAAGTTCCCTCTGAGTTAAAAGAAACTTTTGGAGAAAATCGCCAAAGTGTCCTCGACATGAGAGGTGACTTCGGCGATTTTCTCTCCAGTTTCTTCTATCACAGAGGGACACTTTGGCGAAAATACGAGAGAGGGAAGGGGGTCTCCTAAGTACCTGAGGCACCTTGGGGAGTGTAAATAAAGGTAACCTTGACGATAGTGGCAGGGATCAGAGGTCACACAGGTCAAGGTTATTTTTATTTACATTCTCTAAGGTGCCTACATACTACTGGTGTATAAGTTGTAACGGCACGATTACTGTTCCCGTAGCAATCGGTCGTGTACAACCGTGACTCGTCACGTTTATTATCTTGTCGTTGTCTCCTCGTGATTAACACGGCTCGGCCGGTTCGTGGTGTCCATGCGTATGCACGGAACGAAGGCGGCAGGGGACGGGGTTACTAATAATAGAATACGCGTGAATTAGGAGAAGTGAAGGAAAAATATATTATCATAAGGAATACGTACAGCGCACACTGCGGGAGAGAGAGAGAGAGAGAGAGAGAGAGAGAGAGAGAGAGAGAGAGAGAGAGAGAATCGAATTTGAATTGAATTTCGTTTTATTTTTTCTGCCTAGGCCACAGGGGCCGAAAGGCAGCATACTTCAATTTGTTACAAAATATATATATATATACATAAAAGAGCGCTACAACAGTTGAATATGCAAACGCCAAAATAAAAATGCACTATCAGTTCTCCTAACCAAATGTACTGATTTTTGACAATTTTCTCTAGCGAGTAGTCGGAATAATTGTACATAATTAAATTTATTGTAGAATATAAAAATAAAAATAAAAATAAGAATGAAATTAAAAATATGAATCGGTAACGAGTTAATAAACATCTTCGGCATTTCATGTAACACAAAATATAGCAAGATTTAAAGTCAACTTACATACAATCTATTAAGCGAAAACATATCAATTAATATTCTTCGGAGGCAAATAAATGCTCGTACAATGCTAATTTGAACGCTGAGATGGATGACTTTAATTTAATTTTCGGAGGGATAATATCCCAGAACTTTGCACCCTGCTGCGAAAAACCATTTTCGTATGTCGTTGTTCTCGGCGTAATCAAATTAAACGTAGAAGTAGAGGAGTGTCCTCTTGCCGATCAGCGAACATCACAGTCACTTAAAGGAAGGAATGACGCCAAGTACGCGGGCTTTCCTTTTACAATAATCTGGTACGCCATAATCCCTAGAAAATATTTCCGGTGAGTGGAAATTCTTAGCCAACCTAGCAACTTATAATATTTCTTTAGCGAAGCGTCGCGCTTTAATCGAAAAATATAAATAATTTGTCAAGTCGCAGTAAACGAGGCATGCGTAATCGAATAGAGGAAGCACTAGGGCATTTGCGAGGATTTTTTTGGTTTTCCAGGAAAAGAAATTTGCACGAAAACGGAGACGTTTTAGTGCTCCATGAATTCGAGTTGAGATGTTCGATACGTGCTTATTCCAGGAGAGGTCCTCGCTAAATAAAACGCCCAAGTTCCTTATAGACTTAGCTAGAGGAATTGGTGAACCTTTCAATAATAATGGGGGTAGATTTATAGAATCTAGCCGCATAAGGTTCTGAGAGGAACCGATAATAATGGCAGTGGTTTTGCTAACATTCAGCTGCAAATTGTTATCTGCCGCCCAATTTGCAACTAATTCGATGTCCTCGTTTACTCGATTTATACAAAGAGGTAGATCTCCCCGCTCGCACTGCAGATAAATCTCAAAATCGTCAGCAAATAAAGCACAGGATTTAGCGCAATGCCTAAGACAACTGACGATATCATTGATTAATATTAAAAATGCTACTGGGCCCGGATTGGACCCTTGCGGAATTCCAGAAGAGAGGTAAGCGGGTTCTGTACTATTTCCCGTAAGGTCAATAATTGCCTGCGATCGTCCTGACAGATAGGACCAAAACCATTTTAAAGCGTTGTCGGAAAAATTGCACTCCCGCATTTTTTTGAGAAGAGTCGAATGTTTCAGCGAATCAAACGCTTTTTTAAAATCGAATAATACGAGGAAAGTAAGAAGCCCCTTATCAATTCCTAATCGGATATCTTCAGAAATTTTTAGCAGCGCAGTATGCGTACTGTATTCTTTTCGGAATCCTGACTGGAAAGGTGACAAAATATTGTTTGAATCCAGAAAATTTACTAGTTGTTGAGTTACAATTTTGTCGAAGATTTTTGCCATATGAGGAAAATTGGCGATTGGACGAGTATCAGATTCTGTCTTCGGTACCGATACTTTGTTTAGCGGTATTATGATCGACTCTTTCCAAATATCTGGATATATGCTAGTGCTTAGGGTTATAGAGAGAGAGAGAGAGAGAGAAAGAGATGGGGCTAGATCGCTCGAGTACCGAGAGTGTGAAAGAGTTATAGTACTTACAATCGCATGTCGGTGCCGGGGGGTCGCAGAACTGCACTGGATCGCTGCAGTCGTCCAGGCTCGCAATCGTGTCAGCTAATACAGCGTGGTGCCGGTCGCGATCGGACGAAGGTGGCGTCTCTCGGTCGTCGCACGGGGTTCGGGCGGTGCACGAGCACAGGTGTAAAAGAAGCACGGGCACGGGGGACTTGTGCGTAAGCCGGGTACTACCGCAATATTAAATACAAGGCCGCGGACGGACAAACTCGCGCTCTCTCTCTCTTAATACTGGCCTAGCATTAGGCACTCTCTCGCTCTCTCTATCTCTCTTGCTTACTCAGTGTCCGCTGGTGGTAGCTAGAACAGAATAAGTATTAGTATAAGTAAATACGGCATTCGTCCGGAGAGGCGATAACGTGCGTATTATATATGCGACCGTTATAATGTATATGATTCCGATCCCGGCCCTTGACCAGAGCACACGCGACTGCCACCGACGCTACCAACGGCTGGGAGGCCCAACGCTGCTGTGGGGCTCAACATCTTGCCGCCGCCAGCCTTGCCTCCCAGGATCGTTTTAAGGCCATCCTCTCCGAGGAGGAAGGATGAAGCTGCGCTGCACGTGTAGCTGTCCAGCCTCGCTCCAGGCGCCTGTAAGTGTAGGCTGCGCGCCTCTCTCTCTCTCTCTCTCTCTCTCTCTCTCTCTCTCTCTCTCTCTCTCTCTCTCTCTCTCTCTCTCTCTCTCTCTCTCGCCTTACAATATATTTATACACACACACACACACACACACACACACACACACACACACACACACACACACACACATACTTGCTCGCTAGTAGTCGCGCTCGCTGAATTCTATCTCTGCAGACACTCTAGCGCGTGAGCTTGCTTCGACACTCGCCCCACTTCTACCAAGTGAGGGGGCTAATTAACTAAAGAAGGCTTTTCTCCTTTCTAGTAATGATGGAAGCATACACCTTGCGAGTGGCGCTCCACTCCCTGATGCTGATCTGGCGCAATGTAAATTCACTACAGCTATAATTTCTGCCTACGAACTTTTTTTTATAGAAAATAATGGTCTATTACCGTGTCAATTTCTTTCTAGGAAGATTTTACATGCTTATCTGGCTATACACCCTAAGTTATTTCATAGATTATATGAATTTTCATTTATTCGATTGAAGAACATCTGACTTTTTTTATGTAAGGCTTCCGTACAAAAATATCAGTAACAGTCTGTAAAATACTCACTGATCGAGTTGTGCTCGTCAACATGCGACTCGAAAGGATGGACAGTGGTTCTGGCATCTCGGCAAGGTGTTCGTTTGCTTATTGCTTTTTTAATTGTGAAAAAAAATTTTAAGAAAGTTTTTACCGTAGATATGATGTAGTTTGTTATAACTTATTTTTTGAAGGTACTTATACTCGCAGATTTACTGTTATTATTAATGTAATTTTTCCTTTTGACTTTTTTGCATTATGATATTATTTGTAATGTTGTTAACCAGTGCTCTGAAGAGCAGTGATTCACTTGAAACTATAGGTTAGTTATTCATAATAAAAAAGAAGTTAACTCAAAGTGTTAAATAAATTATTATTTTTTCATTATATATGACATTACCATTTATAATAGCTTCCGTCGCTAAATATTCCATGATTACTTCGTGCGCTTTATTCCATTCTTGAGCATTGATGAAGTACCACGCAGCTTCACTATATCTGTAAAATTTGTTTGTCATTTAAACAATTATAAACAATATCATTATAATTTATGAAGAAATTTTTTACATAATTGATTTTTGAAAATACTGTAGCCCGGTATCATCCTAAACGAGGACAGTTGTTAAGAGTAGATGGTTTGATATAAGTCTGATAATTTATAGTACGTTTCGATCCAAACGCGCAATATAGATTATTACCCCATGGTTGAAGTGATTTCTAGATGACGTATAAGTGCATTAGCATCATATTTTGTTTTATGGCACTGTGTAACCTAAGTCCGCACCTATGACACGATAAGCGTGGCAGCGGCTTTAGGACAGAGAGATGCTATAAAATAGTATACGACACTCACGTCCTAAATTATTCTTCATGGCACGACTATAATGTCATTTACTACTCTCGATAAAAAGCGCTGCATTTGTATCATGTATCCGAGAAAAAGCATTATAAAACTTATTTGACGACAAGAACGCATAAAAACTGAGTTTACCCGTAAACTAATTTATATGCGGTACATAATACTCACAAAAATATTAAGTTATAGAGTAATATGAAAGTATAAAACCGAATCTTCGTGTAGCAAAAAAACGCTTTTGCTTTTACCTTTAGAAAGGGTAAGAAGAAAGTAAGAAAGGAATTTCATTTCTTAAGTCTTCCCTGAAGATCGCTAATGCAGCTCGAATAGCAAGCGCGATTGACCCGAGCAATAATTTTTTACCATATCAATTTCTTTCTGGGAAGATTTTACATGCTTATCTGTACAACATCTTGTTGGGTGGACAGATCCTTGACTAGAGCGTTCTAACGAGGGTCACACCGAGGATCACACCTTCCATAAACCAAATTTTTCCTTACCATTTTTCAATTTTTCATTGTTATGGATTTTTGTACAAATTACTAATCGTGTTTAAAGTTTACTGGAATAGCAATAGTACATTACGATACTAGTGGCCTAAATTGTTCTTTACGGCTCAGCGCCGTGTCATGAAGCACAAGTTAGGCCACGTGTATCGCATACTATTTTATAACTCCTGTGATATAAATTCGCCGTAAAGAAGGTATGGATGGACGGGGGGCGGAAGGGGCGGGTTCGGGGGGCTTCGCCCCCCCCCCCCGCCTAAAAAAAAGATATTAAAAATTCATATTATAAACGAATATCATTTAAGAATTCGAAAGCTAGTTAGAATCATGTTAATAGTACTAACGACAAAATTGTAGGCGAGAAAATTCTTCAGAGTTTGAGATGTTAAACGTCTCGATGGGATTATTAGGAACCCAGGAAACTCAGAAAAACGAGAAAAATCGATATTTTTTTAAAAATTCGTAAGTCCGTGGTTTTACAAACTTAAGAGCCAAAATTCTGACAAAAAGACGCTATTTGTACGCACTTAATATGTGAAAAAAATTGGCGCTATATGACAATAACTTTCGGTATAATTTCCATTTGCATTTTTGCGATTCTTAATTGCTTATTGTGTACTTTCTGGGAAAATGATCCCAGGAAGATTTTGAAAACGAATTTGAAACTTTCAGCTATTCTAAAACAAAACACATATTTTGGTTTTTCAATATAAGTGATTTAAATATGTAAAAAACGGATCTAAAGATCGTCAAAAACGGCCGAGCGCATGGAAGTTTATGAATAATGGGGAAGAGAGACGGTAATATATATTGTCACGTCCGCGAGCTATGAGAATAATTAATAAGAATTAAACGCAGACTTACTTTTTTGCAATGACCAACCACACTACACAGTGCCGGTTTCGCCAGATGGTAGTGCGACACCGGTGGAGATCAACGATCAACTGACTACAATTTCGTAAGGACACAAATCCATACGATAAGAAACTCGCATACATTCTCTCAATCTATCTTTTTTTACATACATATAAACTTTCATGCTTTACAAGTCGAAGCCCCAACGCACAGACCGAACGTCAGACCCATTGTCAGTCTCGAGACGGTCAATAAAAAAAATTTACGTTATTATTCGTATTTTTATAATTAAATCGGTAAATATTATTGTTCAAAATCTTATTAAATAATGTTAGTAAGGAAGCAAGTATTATAGGCAAATATAAAGATCACAATACTTAAAAAACAATAAAACTATTTTATTTTTTGTTCAAAATGTCCCCCTAATTCACGTGTACAATAACCTAATCGATGATAAAATTCTTTCACTGCTTTTGTTTTCGAAGAAGCCGGAATATTCGCACTTGCTTCCATAATTTTGTCTCTTAATCTATTGATATTGGTGAACACTTCCATGTCTTCATATAGTAGTAAAAAAAATCTAAAGGTGTTAAGTCTGGGGATCGAGCAGGCCATAGTACTGTAGGGCTATTGAGCCCGATCCAACGATTTGGGAATGCGGTATTTAACAATTCTCGAACATTTTTGCGGTTATGAGCCCCAGCTCCATCTTGTTGAAAATACACACGGTACTGAAATAATGTAAAATACAACTATTTAATGATTCAAGCATTTAAGGGGTTATGCCTGAGTTCAATTTCAAAAAAATTAAAATTTCTTTTTTATTTTTTTTACGTCAAATTTATTGTAGAATATGCTGTTGAAATCCTGTTTGCTCGAAAAAATTTCGTTACAAAGTTATAAGCAAAATACGAATGACATACAATTTTTCAAAATTACGTATTATTCATATTTTGTCTTTTAGCGCTTTTGATTATTCAAAACAATTGTGTTGCTATAGAAAATGTAATATGAAATGTGTTTATAGACTCCTTTTGAAAATGCAATTTCATTTAAAGAAAACACAAATTATTTACTGAATCATTACATACTGTAAATAGCTAATTTCCATAAAATCATAGATGGTTTTTATTTTAAATGTTCAAAATAAAATAAATTTCGAATTTAAATTTAGTCTTGTAATTTCTTAATCAAACTTATAAAGGGGTAAAAAACATACAAGCAAATTTAAATTACCGCCTAAAAATATGGCACCTTATAGCATATGGAAAAGGAAATCACTGTTTTACCGACCTAGTCAAGTTTTCATTCAGAATTCGGATAGCTGCTTTTCGTTTGCTGTCTGTAGTCTAGTTGCAAGCTGGATATTGTGCTGTTGTGATAACTTCTAAGTCTCACTGGTGTTCAAATTTAGATAAGTGTTTTGGACTATAAACAACATATTAGTTTTGAAGAATCTGTTCTTTGTGAGTGTATTCTTTATTTTTAGATATATGGACTATGATGTATCTCATGTGCATGAGAAGATACCTGTGTGTTAGATCTTCTCAAAGACTACTATAATTGCTAATAATCCTGTTAAGTAATAGGTAAGCAATGACAAAAATTATATTCATGTAAAACATGCTGACTGTGAATGCGTATCAAAAACTTACATTTCAATTTCAGCTTTTGATACTCGTATATCAACATGTACAGCATCCGGGTCTTCACATATCCCTTAATAACTGTGTATTTAATGCCAAAATATAAAAAAAAATATGCTAAGCAGTTCATGTAAGTACTACTTGATAAATATACATAAGTATCTTGTATAAACTTTAAATGCATTTTTCTTAGTTTTTCTATTTTGTCCTTTGCGGCAGGTTTTCTCAGCAACTTTGAGATGAATCAGGCTGAAATTGTGTGAAAAATTCAAGGATACCTTTCTTCACAGTATAAATGGAGCAGAATTGACTAACACATGGTCAATGTTACGCATGTGAACATAAGTAATATTCACTATCATTACTAATATTATTAACGTATGTGTTACTAAATATTTAAAATTTATACTTTTTAGGAAAGTCTTCGGTTTAAGCAGTGAAGAAACATATTGAGAAGATTTTTCATGCTGTTTGGTCTCAATTCATTATACGGATGCTGAGATTTCCTGCGGCAAAGGGAAAAAAGAGCTGAAAATTAGTGATTCTTCCATCGTATTATTTACAATGTAAGTATAGATGTATAATTTTTTAAAAATAGTTAAAAATATGTTTAATACCTACATTTCAAGTAGGAGAAAGATTTTTTCTTATACTATGAATAAATAATTTTTTTCAGCCTATTATTTGTTAATGTCTTTTTTACAGGTTTACAGGCATAGTATAAGGGCTGATTGACAAAAATTTTTATCAAAAATGTTCGAAGAAGAAATATATTTTAAAATTACTGAAAGAACACTCAAATTTTTTTAAAATATGATTTGCTTGCATTTTTTACTTGAAATAAAAAAAATTTAAGTAGAATAATACAAAAATACACTTACCCCTGTGCGCTCTTCAATTCGCCTGATTGCCGGAATGATTTGCTCTCGTAAAAGAGTTGCATAACTTTGGCCATTTCACGTGCCGTCAATAAAAAAGGGCCCAATGATTTCTGTGCCAATCATTCCTGCCCACACATTTAAAGTTTAAAGATACTGGCGATTGATTGGGAAAACTTTGCTTGGTTTTTCTGGGCCCCAAATTCTGACTTGCTGCCGATTAGGCCCCTTCGATATTAAAAACGATGATTCATCGGTGAAGCAAATATTTCTCAATAGAAGAGGATCATGTTAATCATGTTCGTCATTTGCTCGCCAAACACTATTCTTCTCTCCAGATCGAAATTTTTCTCACGCAATTCCTGGTGAGGTCGAGGTTTGTAAGGATTGTACCTCACATTACGAAACGCCTTACGCACACTTGATTTGCACAAATCAACTTCATTGGCAATTTGACGTAGAGGTTTACGGCCGTTTAATAATGTCCACGCACAGACGCGTTCTTGAATTTCTTTTGCAGGTTTATTAGACCGGATGCTTGAAAGTTGTGAAAAATTCTAACAACCGTACTTTTGCCTGGAATCGGTCGATGAGGAAATTGAACAGTGAAAAGATCACTTGTCTCTCGATAAGAGATACCCGCACTAAGTAAAGTCATTATAATAAAAACGCGCTCTTCATTAGTAAAAACTATATTAGGCATTATAAATTATAATGATAAGAAATTAAAAATAAGGACTAAAATAAAAAATATTTATGAAAACTATGATTGAAAAAAATTATGTAAAAAACACTATATAAATTAGATAAAATTATATATGAAAAATTAAAACTAAATTAAAAGTACGTACAAAAAAATTAAAATACAAAAATTTAAAATATAAAATTCACACACAAAATTTAATAACTATTAAAACTTAAATCGAACTTAATGAAGGAAAAGACGTAGAACTAAACACTGAGATTTCTTAGCGAACTGATTGCAAGCTGGCGAAATAGTGAAAAGCTTGTTTTGAAAATTTGTCTTACCTCTATCCTTGCAGAGAAACTAGCAAAATAGTGGGAAAAATTTATTATTGAAATGAAAAAAAGGCTTAAGACCAAAGATGTTCACCATTTGCAGCCATAAGCAATATTACTGTCACCGAATCCCCAATGAAACCCGAAATCTGAATTTTACTCAAGGAATGAGCAAGAAAACAAAAAATTTATTGCTCAAATCAAATATTTTGTAGAAAAAAAGGTTAAAACAAAACATATGCGGTGGCAGCTTGCAGAATGCTCCGAGGAAAACTCGAAAAAGGTTCGAGACTCATAGAATTTATGATTTAGTTGATGTGTAGAGCGGACGTACGCGCAATGGATTAGTGAATGGGACATATCAGACCTTCCATTAACCGTCATCGGGCCTCGTATTTATTTTATGGGGTGTCGGTCAGACTTCTGCGGGCGACAAATGTATCTCGAACGTATTTTATCATTATTTAATACTCCGATTGCTGAATTTCTTAAAAACGTTTATTAAAAGTGTTCTGAGATTCTCTAATGACGATTATCGAAATTCTAATTTCGCAATTTTTTGAAAAATAGAAAATTGTTGGGGCCATCTAGAAAAAATGTGTTCTTTTCAAATTCTAAGGCATTTTAATTTTTGAAAAACGTTATATGTCTATAGTTTTTTCAGAAAAATCCACGGAAAAATCACATAAATTTAAAAAAAAAATCGAGAGAAAAATTTTTCCATTCCAATTTTGTCGTAATTTGTTTATCGTGTCGTTATATACAGAAGTGATTTTGCATTAGATTTATTATTTTTAAGTAATATTGATAAATTTTCGAAAGTAATTTTTTTTGTACTGACCGTCCAGACTCTGACAATGGGCCTGACCCTTTTTTATAAGGGGTCGGTGGGCTTGCCGCTGCCGCCGGCTGAATCTCGGAGGTAAGCATTGGACAGAGAGTGTGGGACGAGAGAAAATTGATCGAGGAAAGTCTGTCTCTGTGGCACTTATGCGTTTTCTTATGCTTCTCCCTCGCACTAACAAGTTTTCCTATGTCTCGTTTCCTCGTAGTTCTTACTGTATGAGTAAAAGCTCCAACTTATAACATAGATATTTAAGATGAAAAGTATTATTTCGACAAAATAAATGCCTGTATGAGATTCTTTGTTTCAATATTTATGTAAAACGCAAGAAATCCGGTTGCGATACGTTAATTTTAATTCCAAAAACATCGTTGTAAGATTAAGAAAAACACAGCGTGCACGCGAGAATTGAGTCAACAGCCACGGCTAAGCTTGCCCCCGGAGTAGAGATATTTCATTTTTTCGACAAACTAGTAAGTTCGCTGACAATGGGCTATCTGCGTAGTACGGGAACTCGTGGCTATCTGTTGTGTTGTTAGTGCGAATCGGTAGCGAGTTGCGGTTATACGCGGTAGTGCGTCTTTGGAATACGTCGGCGAAGACAAGGGGGGCCTCGCTCGACGTCGCGTTGTTAAGATATAAAACAGTGATTAAGAAGGTATTTATAATTAGTTTAAAAAATAATTATGTTATATGCGTAAAGATCTTTGCTCTAAGGGTCTATTGAACAGACTACCATTTCCTTTGGGTCAATTCTCTGTAATATACCCATTTTATAAATTTCAAATTGAATTTTAACCAAAGAAAGTTGTGATATCAATAAATAAATTGGCAAGTTTCTATATAAAAAGCAACAGTTTTGAAAAAAATAAATGAGCGTTTAAATGGGGGAAGGAATATCAATGTATATGTATATATGTATATATATGACTGCAATGTACACTACTAGGTAATATTCGTAAATGCGTGAATTATTATTTTTATTTAAGCAAACACAAAACATCTTATATAAAATAATACATATAATACAAAAATAAAAGTTTATTCATGTTATCATTTTCATAAAAAATGATGTTCTTAAATAATTTTATGACATGATAAAGGTGCTAATAATAGGTGGTAATATCATGTGTTTGTCCGAATTTATAATATAATATAACAAGATTGTTTCGCTTCATGAAAAATCAGAATTATAAAATTAATTAATTTTTATTATTTCCTTTTTCTGTTATCACTTGTGGAAGCACCAAGCGGATGTACACTACACTCTAGTTAGTGATACAGTAAATGTGTTGTTATTTTTATTCCATCAAAATGTATAACATGTTTTTAGGACGATTATTTATAATTAAATATGAGATTTAAATATTCTGTTATTAACTTATTAGGTATCATCCTCTTCATTAAAAAAAAGAATAATTTTCCATACAACAAATCTATTTCACATGTTTAAAAAATCAGGAACAATTTCTATCATGTAGAACACAATTTTTTTTATGGAAAAACTTGCCGTCCCGTCCTATCATGGATAATCGATAAATTACTAAATGTCAGTGTAATCAGCATAGTATAGTGAAGCATTAGTATAGTGTACGAGCGAGACATTAGCGAATATTTATAATTATAATTAAATCCACTTTTATTATTAAGCACTTTATTTCATCTGAAATTACACATTCAAATTTTCGCGCGGTTATCGGGTTACTTTCGAGACAACTGGTACCAACCCACTTTGGTGCTATAATTATGTCTAACTTGAAATATCGGTCAACACATGATTTCTGCTAAATTATATTATTTAAAACGCGCTAAAAGCCGATAAAACTAGTACTACGCGTGTGCAATAGTGTTTAATCTAGAACCTGCAAGAAGTTTCAAGTGCAAAAATTCATTTACAAAAAAGATGGATAAGGATATAAATATACTGTCAATGGATCTCACTATATCAGATACGTATACTTCAATTATCTTTAATTAAATTAACTTTAAAATAAAAGTTCATAATTCTTTGTTTTAAAATAATTTATTCCTTCTCTGTTACAGGTGATTCGACGTACTTAGGATGAAAAAGCAACGTATGATCAACAGAGTTTACTGTGGTAGCCTTGTTTACCACTATAATTATTATTTTTAATGTGTGAAAGGGGTTTCATCCGCTGAGTAGATAAAATAAGATCTGTAATATATAATGCATTACTGATAAATTAACTACATATATTCTTTTCCTGATGGAAAAGAATATAAAAAATGTTAGACGTTAATTAATCAAATATAACATAAGGTAATGCATGCAAACAATAAATTAAATTAAAATATTACAGGATTTTAATTAATTAAAAAAAAGATTTAAAATTATTTAGTAGTTTGTAAGGGTTTATGGTGTTAAATAATAAAATTGCTGAGATACGTATCTTCTGATTAAAAGTAAAGAAAGTGCACAAATACATCTGAAATGTAGTATAAAAAGTTAGCTTTTCGTTATAAGTCAAATCCATTAATGTAATTGTATGGGTAATATTATTATTGGGAATATTATGCTTTAGGTCATATATTTTTTAATTAAAATCTTTGATCATCTACTATCTTAATATATATGTTGCCCCATGATATCGTGTATACAAGAAAAAATTGTGCGATTATCATGATAGAATAATTAGCTGTTACAATATAAATGAATTACTTAAACGTAAAAATCTGAAAAATAAAAGTTAATTTAAATACAGAATAAGTTTATGAAATTGTATATATTCATTGGATGACTTTTGAAATAATCAAAGATTAAAGCTTTCAAAATTTAAAAACTTAAAGCTCGTCCAATGGACATAAACCTGAAAGTTGTCATGGAATCTCTGTCACTAATTTACTTACTGAAAATTAAGTTCTTTTCAATTTCCGGAGAGCACGAAGGACAACCAGCTTCCAGAATGTGGATTAGCGATACTTTTTTTCAAGGGAAGAATACCTTCTGCTATCTAAAAGGAAAAAGAACATATAAGTTGTTAAGCCCATCTCTTAAAAGGATACTATAAAAAATTTTAAGTTGATACCACTGACTAGTTTTGAATATTCTAATTTTAATACTTTTAAATGTTGATATTTTAAAACTGGTTAATGTCAACAATTTAAAATTTATCATGGTATCTTTCGACAAATGGGCTTGACAACTCATATACTCATTTTACCTTCTAGATAGCAAAAGGTATACTTCTTTTGAAAAAAGGCACGCCAATTCATATTTTGAAAGCTGATTGTACTTCTTTCTCTCTTACAATTGAAAAGAACTAATTTTTCAGTTAGTAAATTAGTCAAAGGAATTCAATAACAACTTTCATGTCTATTGGTTGGACGAACTTGGAGTTTTAAAATTTTGAAAGCTTGTGACGGTGTCTGAGCACGTCTAAGCTAGTCGGCATATTAGCGTTTCGTAGTGCGACGCTGGCTCCGTGGTTAGAGCGCGGGCCTGGAGATCTCGAGGTCGTGGGTTCAAGTCCCCACGTCGCTTAACTTTTGTGCGATTGTCAACGACTACAGCTCACCCCGTTACAAGCTTTAATCTGATTACTTTAAGCGCCTAATCTTAATAATTATCAAACATTGTTCTACAGGTAGTACGAACTTTTGCGATTGTTATATTTTTTAATTTTTAATTTTTTAATTTTATAATACGTAACCATAATAAATTTTATGACAGAAACACTTTTTAAACATAAAATTTGATTACACTGGATAAAAGTTGTTAAAGTTCATATATTTAGTGATCCATTACTAAATGGATACATTTACTATTCTTGTCAATTGAATTCTTCCAGCATTTTTTATAAATAATTTATTAATACGTAATCATAATAAATGTTGCTGGTTTAAATGTGATAAATGTTCCAGCTATGTCTAGTTTATTATAAATTGCATGAAATACATGCAATTAACCTTGTCTACGAACTTATAATTTTGCCTTTCATATAAATACTTAGGCTGTTGACATCATGCATTTAGTGTCTAAATTTTCAGGTAGGTAACAATATGAAAACCAGAACTATAAGTTCTTAGATAAAGTTAATTGCATGTATTGTTTTAATATATTAAACAAACTTCTGTGCCAAATTTCAGCCCTCTAGCTGTGATAGATATTAATATGAGTGCGAAGAATATAATTGAAATAAGTAATCCACTAGTTACAATAGCTACATTTTGAATATTTCGGTCTTCGCCTGATTTAAAATCTGTTATAGCTAGAAGGCTGAAATTTGGTATAAAAGCTTGTTTTAACATGCTAAAACAATACATGCAATTGAGTTTATCTAAGAACTTATAGTTTTGATTTTTATAGTTATGCACCTGACAATTTAGATCCTAAAGCCATGAAATCGATGGAGTAAGTATATCGACGGCTGAAATTAAAAGGCTGCTTATTCAGAGTCCGCTTGAAGACGCTGCTTATTCAGAGTCCGCTTGAAGAAGCTGCTTATTCAGAGTCCGGTTGAAGAAGCTGCTTATAGCTGAATAAGCAGCCTTTCAAACTCAGCCGTCGATATATATATGAAAATTATCTATATATAAAAAGTAATTACATCTATATTAAAACAAATTTGGATACCAAATTTCAGCTCTCTAACTGTGATAGATATTAAATGAGTGCGAGGAATATAAGTGAAATAAGTAGCTATCCACTAGTTATGATAGCATTTTCAATATTATCGTCTGTGCCTCATTTAAAATCTATTACAGCTAGAAGGCTGAAATTTGGTATACAAATTGGTTTTAACATTTTAAAAAAATACGTGCAATTAAGGGGTTATGACAGTGTTAAAATTTTGAAAATATCCATTTTTTTTTATTCACTTTTTTCACAGTTAGTAGTCCGTAGAATATGGACCTTAAAGCCGTTTTTTGCTAAAAAAATTTGCCTCGAAGATATCGACAAAAAACTGATAAATCTGTTTTAAAGTAAATTTTTTAAAAATCGTGATTTTTAAATATTTTAATTAGGCGAAACTTGTGGAAAGGATTGTTCTACCACACTTTTTACAGAGTAATTCCATGAGAAATCTTACTGAAAATACGACTTAAAAACCGTTTTACAAACCGTTTTTTTTCTCAAGAGTTATGACTTTATTTCCGTAAAATAAATAAAATCCGTCAAATTAATTTTTCTATTTGTCATTTTATGTTACTATACTCAATGTGTTAAAGTAAAGGCATTCAACAAATTTGAATTTGCCACTCGAACAGGTTGTGGCTCACAGCGTCCAGTCGAGAATGAAGATTACTGTTTGATCGGTATAGTAGAATTTTCTATAAAACAGCAAAAAGCAGCCACACAGCTGTTTTTCATCAAAGGCACTAGATCAGTGCAGTTAATCTGCTTTCTGCTAGCTGCTGTAACAATGCTTATAACCTCAGTGGTGTTGTAAAAGTGCAAGAGCTTCTGCAGAGTGCAAAAATTATTCAGATAAGTATTGTAAATTAATTAGTAATAATTGTGTCCATAATGAGCTTTTTCTTTGTTGGTTTATTTTTTGCTTTTAGGTGTACGGGTACACGCCAGCAATACGGGAGTTTATATTAACTATCTGGAGTATTATTTTGCATGCTCTTCAACAACTTGAAGTGTATTTAATAATCGTAAGTATTGCATGTAATTGTAATTCATAAACATTACTTGATTATGAATAGCTAACGATAATTTTTATTTTATTTTCAGCTTCTAAATACTATTATCACATAGCATGATAGGCGCGTACCACCAAATATACTTAATTGTATGTATATTTGAGTACCAAAAGCAAATCAAGGTATGCCAGATAGTTTCTGTAAGTATAGCTGAGTTCATTTGTATGATTTACATAATAAACTTTAAATGCCTTTTACTCAAATTTAGTTTTTTCATGCTTTTTGTGTACTTGCCGCAGCTTTCTGAAGGAACCGTACCATCAATCCTGATGAACCAAAGTGGAAAACCTTCCTTATGAGTATGGTCACAAACTAAGCGGAGCAGAATTGGCAAACATAAGTTCAAAGTGAATGTTACGTATGTTTACATATGTAACATTCACTATAAATACTAATATTATAAATATATGTTTAATCAATTACATTAATTTTGTGTTTTTCAGGAATCTGTTCCGCTTAGTCTGTGACCAGACTCATAAGGAAGATTTGGCACTTTGATTCATCAGGATTGGTGGTACGGTTCCATCAGAAACATGCGGCAAGCAAACAAAAGTGATGAAAATGATGTTTTTTGGTAAGTAAATACCTTTAATTGTTGATAAATGTTATACTCACTTAATGCATATTTTTAATGCATAAAAGTGATGTATAATACTTATATTTGAAAGGAAAAATTTAGTTTTTGGAGCATCTATATATATTACTTTTTTACAGCACTAATAATTTTTCTTTTTTTTCAGGTTTTAACACTGTCATAACCCCTTAAATGTATCTAAAAACTGATAATTTTGATTTTCATATTGATACTTATAATTATACATTTCAGTATAGACAGTTAAACTAAAACTACCAATGCAATCTCTTTTTCATTTTTTAAGCAGGCATTTGTCTAACGAATAAACATTTTAAAGTTATGAGGCATTCAAAATTAATTAATCCCAATGATTCATTGAACCAAACACGTTACCTTAATAATGATCAAATCTTGTGGCGTAGGTAGCATAATCTTTGAATCAAAATAAGAACACGCTTACTCTGAACCAGTTATTATTCTAAACTTAATAATAAATTTTCCTTTGATAAAAATACTTTTCACTTCACCAGCTTGTCACAGGAATTCCAATTGTATATAACCTGACAGTTGCGTAACCTCCCAATAGAAATAGGAAAACATCGACTGCAAATTCTTTAAAAACTTTGTTCGATTCTTAAACGATGAAAATAAAAGACTATCACTAGCTTGTCACATGGAAAAATAGAAACTTTCCTGCATGAAAAATTATTAAAACTTTACACTTCACTAGCTTGTCATCACAAGAAAATTTTTTCCTTGTATCCTGATAGTTGTATATGCCTTCCAATCTAATAAAACCTGAAAAATAAAATAGAACATTTTAACAAAGAATCACTTCACAAATCCTTTATTTGTATTGTATATTTATATAAATCAAAATAAAACTAAATACTTATCTAATTATAAACTATTAGTTTATGATTGCTTTTCGATTGTGTACAAAATAATTTAGCACTGTTTTAAAATATATATTTAGGTTAAATATATTTAACACTGATTTATAATTATTAACAAACGCGCCCCTTGATAAAATTTCTTGCTTATCTATTATCTATACTTTAGCACTGTGTTATATTGTAATCGTCGTCTGCACCACATATCTGTATAAAAGTATATATCTATAGCGCTGACGACACACACGATGACGTATGGCGGAAAACATTTTCTCAGGGAGAAGAATTTTTCACTTCAGAATAACATTTAATAGAAGCCATTTCACAAAATATGACCCTGATGTGATTTTGATACTTTTGTTACAAGCTTTCATTTGAGTGCTTATATGTCAGAGATAAAGCTGTCAATGCGGAGAAAATCATACGCCTATTTTCCAACAAGGCCTATGAGAAGTATATAAGGGTGTGGCTAGCGCCCGACGGCGGCGTGCGTACTGAACGTACCTTATATTTGCCATCGTGGCGCTACCGCGCCCCTTGATAAGGCGCGAGGGGTGTCGTAAGCTGTCGGACGCAGACAGGCCCTCGGCGAAACGTAGATTACACGGGCGTGATCGAACTAAGTGTGGGCGATCACGCTCATAGGTTTCAGGCGTGCGAGAAGAGTCGGCGGACATTGAACGTGTGTGGCCAAGTGGGCAGTGTGAAAGTTACCTTGAGACGCGCGAGAGTCGGGGTGTTTTATCAGTGGAGATCTTCGCGGTTTAGGGATTAAGTAGCGGGTTTATTAGCGAGCGGTGTTCAGGTTGGTGACGTAGAGAACAATTGTTGGTGCGCGTCGAATTCTCTTGTGTAGATCGTGACCGGATATCTTGCGGCTACCTTTTATTTGTGTATATAATATTACATCTGTGCCCTCTCTCCTTTGCCGTGTTACGGGGGCTGAGCTAGCCAGCCGGGCAAATCCGCCTAACCCCGGGTTCGGTAAAAGAGTCGCGAGACTCTGGCACTTAAAGGTAAGTGTCTGGCGCCACCGGGTTCAGGCGAATCCGAGGAGAAGGGCCGATACATAACGTTGATCTCCCGAGCAAAAATCAATGTTATAACATAAATACCCTCTAAATAATGAATGAGGGGGTGGGGGAGGGGTAAATTCCAACGCAGCTCAAAACAACTATATAATACAATCAATGCAGGGTCTCATGCGGGGCCCCGTATTGTATCTAAAGTACAATGCAGCTTAGATAAGTTCAAAACCTGACACGACTAGCTCGTGTAACTATACGATAGTTACACTCGCACTAGAAAGAAGGACGCTTCAATCAATGCCGCGTGTTATAAAAGTAAGTTCAAAGATAACACTTTATTAAGAACTATCGTAGGACCACAATAAACGAAACTAGACTAGAACAGTGGGATTGTAAGAGTGACTGATTCCTTATGCGCTTCCATAAATCTCTAACTTAGATGCCCTTTCCATACTATTTAAACCCTTTACATCAGTAAAGTGTCCACGCTTCTATAGCGTATCCGCATATTCGCAGAGCGTGTCCGCACAAATTCTGAAGACGTCCACCTTTGCTGACGGTAAAGTCCACGCACCAAATCGCGTCCGCACTTTTTAGCGTGTCCGCACTTTCCGTCAGCGTGTCCTTAGAATTTGTAAACGCGTCCGCAATATTGGTAGAGTCCACATAGTCGGACTCAACAAAGGTAAGAAGGTACCAAGGGACCAGCACTAGAGTCAGACGTACTCAGAGTAACATAAATTTGTTTATTAATGACGTACTCAGAGTAACATACTACCGTCACCCGGCCTCCGTACTCACATCAAAAACAGTTGCACATTATTATAAATTATTATAAATTATTTGTCACTACGAGGACTCGACTTTAAATTTGAAATCACATTCTTATAGCTAGCTTTGAGGTGGCACGTGTCCTCCGCCCTAGTAAGCGTGCCATCAAAATAATGTATATGTAGCATTTCTGAAAACCGTCTACGAAAAGTAGACGGCTCTTTATCAACAATTTTAATGTTATCAAAATTGAATGAATGTCCAGTTTCCATCGCATGGACCGCAATCGGGGAGGTTATGTCTCCCTTCGCTATGTAACGCTTATGCTCGGATTCCCTATTTTTTAGAAGTCGATAAGTCTCTCCTATATAAGTCGATTCACAGTCGGCACAGGCAGTTTTATAAACCACGTTTTTCGCATCACCAACAACAGTAGGGTCCTTACCTAACTTTATAAATTTATTAAATATGTCATCGATCTTATTTACTAGTAATCTATTATTCTTTTTTAATTAAATTCTTCATAATAAAGAAAGACCGCAATTCTGTTTCTGAGATCACAATTTTCATTATTTAAACTATTTCTCGCATTATTATTATTATTATTATTATTACTCTGCAGTCCCGAACTGTCCGAATCTGTGCCCGCCAAATTGACATGCAAGAGGCCAAGATTGCGCACAATTAGTTTTTTATAGAATTTCTCGATAAAATTACATGGATAATCATTAGCTATGAGAATCTTTTATGCATGTTCGATATTATGCAAATGAAACCTTGGATCTGATAGTAACATCGCTCTATCAAGAAGGTTGTGAACGATCGCTACCTTCTGATTTTGAGGGTGGTGGGAGTAGAAATTAATACATCTAGACGAAGCCGTACTTTTTATATACCAATTAGTGAAAATATCCCTATTCTGTTCATAAAATATAGAGATATCAAGAAAATTAATACTTTCATTCGTCTCAATTTAGGAGGTAAACTGTAACAAATTATTGTAATTGTTAAACGCAGCCAAAACAATTTCTAACGTCTCCCGTTCAACAATAGGAAGGTAATCGTCCACGTATCTGCAAAACAGCGGTACACTTGCCTTCACAATGCTTAAACTGTATGTTTCTAGCTCTTCTAAAACTATATTCGCAAAACTGCTGTTGGTGATGCGAGAAACGTGGTTTATAAAATTGACTGTGCCGACTGTGAATCGACTTATATAGGAGAGACTTATCGACTTCTAAAAAATAGGGAATCCGAGCATAAGCGTTACATAGCGAAGGGAGACATAACCTCCCCGATTGCGGTCCATGCGATGGAAACTGGACATTCTTTGAATTTTGATAACATTAAAATTGTTGATAAAGAGCCGTCTACTTTTCGTAGACGGTTTTCGGAAATGCTACATATACATTATTTTGATGGCACGCTTACTAGGGCGGAGGACACGGGCTACCTCAAAGCTAGCTATAAGAATGTGATTTCAAATTTAAAGTCGAGTCCTCGTAGAGACAAATTATTTATAATAATTTATAATAATGTGCAACTGTTTTTGATGTGAGTACGGAGGCCGGGTGACGGTAGTATGCGGTTTGCATCATGTGAGAAGAGGTGGTATACCGCTTCGCACTCTCTTTCATAGCCAATATGTGTTCAATGCTGATTGGCTGGCGGGACGGAGCGGCACATCCCAGTGGGAAGTCCGAGAGTCCGAGTTGCTAGGCGACGTTCAGGCCATACTGTATTGATAGCCAATACGGTTATGGAAGAAACGTTTGCATTTGCCTCACGGGCTCTCGGCTTTATTACATGATATGGAATATTTGCCACCTCTTTGAGCGTATGCGAGCTGGGTATGCCGGTTCTTGTATCGGAGCTTCGGTTCGTATAGTATTTAGTTTATATGTATGTAGCGAAGTTGTTTAGAATGTATTAGTTTCTTTTATGTAAGGAAGGGTTGCGCTGGAAAATCAATCGACACCGGCTCTGTGCGTAGTTTGTCGGTCATTTGGAAAAAGTCAGGTTGTTCATAATAATTTACTTAGTTTTTATTGGAAATGCGTGATTAATATTGAAGAATAAAAGAATAGCAGTTTCAAATAAACTCAAGACTCATTTATTGAATTCGTATAAGAAAGAATTCACGTCTGATTATTACGTCTGCTCTTGTGAGAAGCTCATGAGAGACTGAGAGGTTCGACAAAGGACTTTGGACCATTGGACTTTGACGTCATAAACAGCCATAAACGCATTTTCCCTCTCTTTTTCTATGCTCAAATTTCACAGTACAGTTCTGAACGTAACTAAGCAAGTCGAGTCATTTTTGTATAGCATGTTGTAGTATAGGCTTATATACAGTGACTATACTTATAGCAATATTCCAACACGCCCTCTCAAAAATGTAATCGACTTTCAACAATTTCAATACGCCCTCTCAAATAATACAATCCTCTTATAACATAATACTTTTATGTTTCATAATATTAGATTTAATATGTATTTTAGATGTGTATGTCACACAATCTAAATATGACTTTATCCCTCGGTAGTTGTTTAATGTGCTTGTTGGCTTTATCGATCTCTCCGAGGCAATCATGTGGAAAAGGGTTAGAATAAAAAGGCCCTTTTCCACATGATTGCCTCGGAGAGATCGATAAAGCCAACAAGCACATTAGATTTAATAAAATCTAATTTATAAAATCAGACGGTCATCTTCCTTATACTTGCTGGGAGAATACATATAATAGAATTAAGAAAATCCAGTAAAACCTAATTACACCATTTATGATGTTTACAGTTTGCACATACATCATTCTTAAAATTAACTTACAACATATAATTACTTTCCTACTTTGCGCGTACAGTAGTTACATATCAGTAATTCATTATAGATCCATTTCTATAATATATTGTATTACATACATTTCAAATATAATCAATATTAAATATTGATATTTTTAATATCATAAACATAATTGCTTTTAATAGTTTTCTCTTAGTTTAGGAACAGTTCTCTATCTGTTAAAATGTTTCAACTAAGTTTATACTAATTTTACATTAACATCATTGCAATTAATTCATCATTTAATGTCTCAGGATGTAAATTACTACATATTTAAATCTTTCATTATGTACTTTGCTTTGTACATTTATCTGCTTATTCTTATAGAAAAGATACTTTTTCAATGTTACTACTTTTGCATAAAGCATATCTTCAAATCACACATTTTCTCATGCATTATTCTCACACTTTCTCTTCATGTTAAGCAAATTTTGACTTTTATTTCAGCTTATAATTTTTATTCATAACCGAATTTTCAATATATATTTTTCTATTATAATATTCGAAAACTGTATATATTTTATATAGTTTAACAATAAATATCTTCAATATTCTCTTTTAATATATAATATTACTTTGTTATTTCAACCTGATATCTATTAACATCTCAATTTTGATTCACATGTTAATAGTTTATCTTTATCAGAGTTACTTTTAAATTTCGATACAAAAAAATATAGTTATATAGCTTAATGTCTCTGCTATATTTAAATCTTGAACATACTTTTCAAATGAAGTGTAAGTAACACAATTTATCATTCTATCATTTATTGTTTCTATTTTTAATAAAATAACATTAAAAACTCTGATTTATTCTACATCCTTAACCTGATGTATACTCATGAATATTTTCATAAAAACTTTAATATTTACTTTCTCAAAATAAATTTATTCTATCTCTTTTATTCGAAGAGCTTTTTCATATTACTTTTCAAATTCATTTCATATTCAATTACTTCATGATAGCCTTTCATATATTTTTCTATACAATTATACATTTGTATATTATTTATATATATTTTATATATGTATTTTTATATACTTATATATTGTATATATTTTTTATACACTTTTCAGTATTGAACTAATTCTTTAATAAATTCTTTTGTTAACAGAGATTGTATTTTCAATAGTTCTTTATTTCTAAAGAATTTGCATAATTTCTATTCAATTTTTTTTACATATTTACCATTGTATAGGTAGTTATACTGTTTATATTCAATATCAATGTAGTATTTTTCAGGTAAGCCTTGGAACAATATATTCATATATTCAGTTTCAATATTCTCTGAAATTTTATTCACAATGCTTGCTACATTTTTTAGGTACCAAATATTAATACAAATAATTGTATTTAAATTTTCAAATATATTTATGCTCAATCTTTCATGGCTTATACAAAATTAGAATATAGTTTTCTTAACTATTTCTTTCCCCATTCTATAGAATTAGAAAGAACCATTTAATTTAATGATTTATTATCATTTTCAAATAAATACATATCTTAATGCTTATTTCACAATTTAAGAAAGACTTTTCTTAATTTAATGATTATCATCATTATTTAACAACCTTTTTATTTTACTAATTATTTCAAAATTAAATCCATAATTTCTCTAATTGAAACTTTGACTTTTTCTGTTTATTGTGCATTTCTAAATTAAATTTCTTATTGTACTTATTACGTAATTAGCGGTATGTAAAGATTATACTATTTTAAAATCAAATTTCTTTGAATACTTTGTTGAATATAGTTTCTCACATTTTTATTCGTTTTTGTTTGATATTTTTTGTTCGAAGTTGATTATTATTTTATTTAGAGCCGTGCACTGCTTAAAATAAAATAGCAATTCATGAACTCTGAATATGCTTATTCGTCCAGATGTAAAAGAGTTCATTATTTAGGCCATAAACACAAACCTTGTGTTTCTACATTTTCATTCAATTTCATGTCCATACTTTCAGGACTCTAATTCATAACAGAATCAACCGATCGGATTTTTCATAGTGTGATACACCTGCAGGATTTTTAACTGATTTTGACCTTTTCAACTGATTTTGACCTCAAGTCAGATGCATCGGTTTCATTCATATTTGATTGACTGATTTTAACAATGTCAGTAATATCAGTTTATTCAACTATATTTTATTGCATTTTTTGCAATCTACTGATTTTGACTTCATGTCAGAAATATCAGTTTATTCAGCCATATTTTATTGCATTTTTGCAATTTACTGATTTTGACCTTATTTCAGAAATATCAGTTTCATCAACTACATCACAAAAATGAATTTTATTTATTTCTGTTCCACTTTCAATTTATTTTCATCAACAATGATAAATTGTTAAATTACTTCTCAATTTCAAATAACTTTTCGTTTTCAAATTTTTAATTTAATATAAAAATGTAATTATTTGTTCAAATTTTACTTTTTAACTAAATTAATAAATCTGTAAATGAACAAAACTTTACTTGTCTCAATTTGAAATATCAGGCAATATAAATTTCAGTAAATATCATTATTAAACTATACTGATATAAATTTATTTCTTATTCACTACTTAAACCTTTACAATACTTTTTACATTGATTTCATTAATACTTTACTTTACTTAAACAACAGTTTGTGTAAACAGTAACCTTATGCCTTTACGTAAACAAGTTTTCATTTAATTACATGCACTTAATTTGTCAATTTCATTTAAAATTTTCTTTCTATCAATTTAAACTTGATGTAAATTACAATTACAAAATAACGTCTCTATGTAGTTTGCATACATTCTATTTTTAAACTAAATTGATTGACTTCGAAATTCAAAATTCCATTTTATATGCAATTGTTAATCAAACTACATTATTCAAGTTATTTTGATAATATTCTTTTGAAAAACTATTTTTCAATTGAATATTTCTTTATACACAAAGTATATCTTTTTTTTTTACGGAGACGTTTTTTTTCTTCAAGTGTTTCATTGCACACTTTCCTTACCATGTGTCCATTGTAATGCACACAGCCGAATATCGGTAGATGAGAGGTCGCGCTGTAAAGTGATCCAAGCGCTATTGCCATAAACTCCTCACATTTCCCCGGCTGCTTAGAACAAAAGACTGAAGCCTGTTGACGCCCGTTCGGTCTGCACATGTAGCCGATACTTTGTGTCGCAGCAAATTGAATTTCAAAAATTTTTGTTTCAAAAAATTAATTTGTTACAATTTTCTCTATTATAATATTGCCATTGCAAATACCATTGCAAATATTGTAAAATTTCTGAAACAAATTATGTTTGTTTAATTTTAATTTGAAACAAACTTCACAATTAAATCACAAACAATCACAAAAACTTTCATATATCTTTTATAAATATTCTTCATCGAGATGAATATCCACAATCTTGTTTAATTTAAGGGGTTATGACAGTGTTAAATCCTGAAAAAAAAAACAAAATTATTAGTATCATAAAAAATTAATATATATGTAAGTGCTCCAAAAATTATATTTTTCCTTCAAAATATAAGTATTATACACCACTTTTATGCACTAGAAATTTGCATTAAGTGAGTGTAATACTTGATAGCAATTAAAGGTATTTACTTACCAAAAAAACATGATTTTCATCATTTTTCTGTACTTGCCGCAACCTTCTGGATGAACCGTACCATCAATCTTGATGAAACAAAGTGGAAAATGTTCCTTATGAGTGTCCTCACAAACTGAGTGGAACAGATTTCTAAAAAACACAAAATTAATACAATTAGTTATACTTATATTGATAATATTAGTAATTATAGTGAATGTTACATATGTAAACATACGTAACATTCACTTTTGACTTATCTTTGATAATTCTGCTCCACTCAGTTTGTGGAGAAACCTATTCCAAAGGTTTCTCCAAAATTTTAGCCCAATTAGTTGACCCGTTCCTGAGAAAACCTGCGGCAAGTGAAAAAAAGTCATGAAAAAACTAATTTTGAGTAAAAGGCATTTAAAGTTTTACTTAATATTTAATAAAATAAAATGTACTTACAAATAGTTTTCAGCGTCTAGACCTAATATTATTCAAAAGTAGTCATCTGAGGATGGTGTCTGGAGAGTAGGTCCTTACAAAAAGCTTCTTTATGGAAGCTTATGTCTGCTGAAACAAAAATTGAAAATAGGTTAAAAAATTAAATTTACACATTTTTAAATGTTTCTATAATTCAAACTCAAAGTATGTAAAATTTATGTAAAAAATTATTCAACATACTATGAGTTGAAGTATTTTTAAACGGTTTTTAAAAAAAAAATTCATATACATGAAAATATACTCACAAATGCCATTGCTCATCCATGTAGTGATGTAGTAAAAAGAGCAGAAGAAATGCACACTAGAAGCTAGAAGGATATTTGTCCAGATGTGATTTGTGAAAAGTAGGTCAGAGAACAGCTGATCAGCTGTTGAGCTAGCAGCAGACTAAACTAGACTTAGATGCTCATGTGCATGTGCAAAAAATGCACATAAAAAAAACTAAAAAAGCTGCTAGCTACTCTCTGAACAAATTTTCAGCAGATTTTGTGCAATGTGAGTGTATGTGTTGTTAAAGTGATGTGAAGCTTGTAGTGTTCATGCTAGTTTCAGTGTTTGGTTAGGAGTGTTGTATAGGGTATGTGTGAAAATGTTTGTTTGTGAAATCAGTGTGCTCCAGCTGAGTAGGAATCATCATCTGGATTATTTCTCCTTCTCTTAGCTTTTCGAGCTTCTAGAGTGGATTCCAGTGCTCTCTTATCTGACCAAAAGAGACGCTGTTCATCAGCACTCTTTGCCCAGTCTACTGCAGAAAGTCCTGGATTAATATTAAAGCCCTTCATCACCTCAAGTATTCCTGCTTTTCCATCGTTGAAGGAAGCAACTGCGATGTAAATGCCAATCTCCAAGACTGCGAGGCCACTGAAACTTTCCTTGGGCACGAGCTTCCAAATGGATTGGTTGAAGCTTTCATTGCTGTTCTGTGTGAAGCTTCCAACGCATCTCTCCAGTAAATCAGCTTGTGTCAAGTCCTGATAAATTGGCTTGATTGCATCCATGATGGCCCCAGGAATACTATCTCGGTGGTGAAAAGTTTTAAGTTTCTTTTTGGCTTTGGCTACTTGCCATTTACACCAACTGTCTGGTCCTGGCGGGCAAAGGTGATGTCTTGGCTCCTTGTCTGTTGATCCTTTATGGTAAAATGTCGCCCAGATGGCATTGGACATTTCTTCAACAGAACGATGATGGCCTCTGATGGCATTGCCATAATACTGAGTCAGCTAGTCGACTCTTTGAGCTGTAAGACGGTTCTTCCCACCAATGCCTAGATCATCCGATACTTTTTGGCCAGCCAAACTCTTCTTCAGATTTCTCAATCTCGTCCCCATCCTCTTCTGTACATGGCCAACACATTCCTTCTTCTTGATGACAAAATCTTCTCCATAAGGCTTGGCATCGCAGAGAGCCTTGAATACTTTCGAGTCACCATCTCCTATGTAGTTCTTATACTTGATTACATGGTTTGCCTCTGATCTTTTGAACATTTCCACGATGCCATCTACTTCCATTTTTCCAGAACTTCCTTGATGATTGGCCGAGCACTGGTCTTGATGTGCTTCAAACCACTCTCTGTACTCTTCAGTGTCGTTCTCTTGATGCGCATCACAAGCCTTGCAAAATGATTGCTTCGGTGCTACATCAATCACTTTGCCAGTATCGTTGCGGATCAATGCTGATACTCCTTGAAGGGAAGAAAATCCTCGTTTCCTCCAAGATCCGTCACCAGATACAGTGTCACAGCCATTCTCTTGAGTCTCACCTGTGCTACTACTGCAACCTTCTTGCGCAGCTGCTTTCATAGACTCAATAGCTACTTTTTTACTCGAAATTTTCAATTCATGATTGATGTTTCCAAAATAACTATGAGCAACTGGTGATAAAAAAT
This sequence comes from Philotrypesis tridentata, assembly GCA_018906965.1. NCBI lineage: Eukaryota > Metazoa > Arthropoda > Insecta > Hymenoptera > Pteromalidae > Philotrypesis > Philotrypesis tridentata. The sequence goes on along the minus strand of JACCIB010000438.1, from coordinate 112,971 downwards.
CCATGATTCCACAAAAGGTTTTTAAACCAGTGTGTCCATGACCAAGAGCTCGCATTCCTAACACTATTCTTTTATTTATTTCAAAGGCATTTTGTTTAGTGCCAATTTGTCTACTCGAGTCTATCAATGCAACTTTATAGCAGTTGGTGCAAGTAATAGACAGCTTGCTACCAAGGCCTCTGATATTAACTTCATTGAAAGTAATATCACCGCCACAATTTTTGCAAGCCAGGAATTCCTGTAATCCTGGTAAAAGTAACGAAGTGTCAAATATTCTATACTGAATAGGACCAGCTTGTACATAACTTGATTTTAATTTTTGTCTTGATCTCGAAACAGGAATTTCTGGCTGTGCAATTTCTGGTTGCGTAGCTGCTGTACCTGATGTTGATGGTTCCGAAGGGATTCTGTTTGGAGGTCTTGTAGTAGATGTTGAAGGAAGCGTTTCTCTCTCTGGTGGGGCTTCTGCAGTAGATGTTGAAGGAACTGCTTCAGGCGATGCTTCATTTCTTGAAGGGATGGAGGTTGACGATGGTTGATCTCCAAAAAATCTCTGTTGCCTCCTCTTCTTTCTTCCAAACCTGCGCTTTCCATGTGCAGATGAGCCTGGATTTCTATTTCTTGAACCACTCATCTTGTTGTTTTTAACCAATCTTGAATTTTCACTAGTACACTTCACGTGCAAAAAACTTGATTTTAAACTAAATAAAATACTAGAGCAATTTTCAGTTAAAATTATTAGGTTATAACTAAAATCTTAACTGAAACTAGCGCGCCACATTCGACCTTCGGCCCTTCGGGCCTTCAGGTCTCAGTGGCTTGCCGCCTTGCATCGCTTCGCGATGCAAGGCATGCAAAACGCAAAACGAAACGCGCGAAGCGCGTTTCGCTTTGCGTTTTGCATTTAAGGCACGACCGACGCTCGCGCTTCGCGCTCGCCCACTGATACCCCTACGTTCGCGCTTCGCGCTCACCTGACCCCCTTACATTCGCGCTTCGCGCTCACCTGATCCCCCTACGTTCGCGCTTCGCGCTCACCTGATCCCCTTACATTCGCGCTTCGCGCTCACCTGATCCTCCTACATTCACGCTTTGCGCTCGCTCAATCTATTAATGCTCACAATTCACGTTTACTTGGTCTATCCACGCTTATATTTTTGTAAATTTGTAAGGTTAATGAAAATAGTTCTATTTGAAAAAAATATATTGTTGCGAAAATAGATTATTTGTATATACGAAATCAAGCCCAATTTTATACTGTCACGATATTACCATAGGGAGAGTTTGTGAAAAAAAATTTGGTTCGATTGGAGTTAATTTCGCAGAGATAATCGAGACCAACTAAAATTTTCCTTCAAAAAAATTAGTTTTCGGGTTTTACAACATATTGAATCATTCTAAATGTATAATTATTATGGTCAAAAATTGTATTTTTAAAATGTCTACAACTTTTATATTGAACGTTTTTATGTGCAACGTAAGCCTAAAAAGTTTTATGATGTTAAACGAATTATTTTAATGTGAAAATTCGATTTTAGCTTGTGAACTTGAATTCTAATCATTTTCGAGGGTTTATGTTAATAGGAAAAAGTTGTATCTTTTTGAGACGTACAACATTTCCATTTAACTTTTTTGTGTAAAATGTTTAGAATTTGAGTTATAACCAAAAAACCGTTTTTCGAAAATTTAAAAAATGCCCGCATATTTTTTGTATGAATGGAAATAAGTCCAATTTTAGACTGTCACGATATTAACATAAGGAGAGTTTGTGAAAAAAAAATTGGATCGATTGGAACTTATCTGACTGAGATAAACTTATTACAACATAATTAATTAAAAATACATGTAAAAATAAGCATAAAGAGCTCTCATTTGAACAATTGGCCGGTAATCGCGAAAGTAAAAAAAAACGTTTTTTTGTACATATAAGAGTTGTATTCTCCTAAATTTTCAGCCTGATTGGTCGAAAATTGGCTGAGATATCGCTGGTTACAATTTTTGCGATGATAAAACTATAAGGCTTTCCCGCCTTGCGGTCGTGCCTAAAAACCGATCTCAATATTATTTAGTTAAACTCAAATAAAGTCACTGTTTATTATTAAATAAAAACTTCAATAACCTGGAAGTAGAATGGTAAAACAGGATTCTGGCTAAGGTACCATTTACTGTGTATAGGCATTCACCTCCGTAGATAACCGCCAAATTTAAAATTTTCAGAATGCGTCGTACATTGGAATGCACATTGCAATGTGTCTTCCTCTTTTAAAAACGTGATGATATATATCAAATGTTATATACTTTTTCAATAAAAACACTTTCAAAGCATAAAAATTGTATTTATCGAAAAATATGCAACTTTGGAATATCATGAATTTTTTTTTTTAGTATTATGCCTATAATTTTTAAAAAAAATTTTGTATCGAAAAACGGCTTTCGGGAGCATATTCTATGTTAAATTTGCTACAAAAAAAGCAAATAAAAAAAATCGATTTTTTCGAAATTTTAACACTGTCATAACCCAACCCCTTAATGTTTTAAAAACATTTTTAACATCCATCGCTGATATATTCCTTTGTCAAATGAACTTTGACTGTGTGTCATTTTATTTCAATAATTTTAATTTTAAGGATTTTTCTCACTTTTATATACTTTAAAAATTAAACATTCTTTTTAGTATATTCCTTGAATTTACATTGATTTGGTAACTTTCATCGTTATCACTTTTTAATCTTTATAAAAACTCTTTGTTACATCTTGCATTTATAAGTTTTTGAATCTATTTTAGCCATTGTCAGCAACTTGTAATTTTTAATTGTATAGATTGTTTTTCACGAGCTTTTCAAATTTTTAAACTCTAAAATATTTTCACCTATTTTTATGTCAACACTGGATTAAAATACTGCAATGTATTTCTTATTACAAACACAATAGTATTTTATTTTTCTCTTATATTAGAACATATAAGAGATAGAGATTGTGTAGCTTCAGCAATCAACAATGTTCTTACAAAAATTATCTTTTCACAGTGTTGTTCTCAGTGAATAATTTTTCCAAGCTTTTCTTCTTGAAGATCCAGTGATTTCAATAACTGATCACTTTTGATTCTCTTCTTCAATATCACAATTCACAAAATGCATTTCACTCAGCATGTTTCGAAGTAACGATTAAAACTTAAATTGATTTAGCACTTATTTCAATACACAGTGAAATAATTTAATCACGTTATCTGGGCCCATAACCTATTGGAAATGGGTGAATTGAAGAATAAAAGAATAGCAGTTTCAAATAAACTCAAGATTCATTTATTGAATTCGTATAAGAAAGAATTCACGTCTGATTATTACGTCTGCTCTTGTGAGAAGCTCATGAGAGACTAAGAGGTACAGTACAGAAAACAAGAACTGAGAGGTTCGACAAAGGACTTTGGACCATTGGACTTTGACGTCATAAACAGCCATAAACGCGTTTTCCCTCTCTTTTTCTATGCTCAAATTTCACAGTACAGTTCTGAACGTAACTAAGCAAGTCGAGTCATTTTTGTATAGCATGTTGTAGTATAGGCTTATATACAGTGACTATACTTATAGCAATATTACAACAGTTTTTAATTTAACAATGTAGTTTTTTTATAGTGTAGCTGGTTTTCCTGCTTTCCGGCCTGTTGTATTTATTAAATGTACCAAGTGTACTGAATTTTTTTTCTAGGTAATTTATTTAAATTGTTTGAAACTGACTCTATCGCTCGATGATGGAAGATTGAAAGGTTAATAAAAATGCGTCTCTTCGAGCCAAATGTTAATAACTACGCCATACGTTTCGGGGTATTTTACCCCCTCATCAGTGGCTAAGCAAATTAATTTATTATTAAAGATTACAAAGACAATTAGAAATTATGATAACTAAAACAAATTAAATTACCAAAGTTTAAAATGAGTCGTGAACTACATCGACGACGTAAAAACCGCAGACGGCGCTAAAAATTACAATTCGCAAATTTGAAGAAAATTACAAAAGAATTTAATAATAGTTATAAAAATCGCTACAAAAATTTACAACTTACAAAGTGTGACGCTCGAAAAACAAAATTGATAAGCGCGACCGGTGCCACTCGGTGGTAATGTGGCACCGGCCAAGGACAAAAGTCAACTAGGTTTACAGCTAAAATCGATCTTATATATACGTTACAATACATCCGTCAAACGGATTCTAATACAATTAAAAGTGTATAAAATGCAAAAATAAGGCGAATATTGTAGCCACGAAAGCCGCCGAGCTCGCTGAGTGTATCCAGAACACATAGCACAACAGAGGTGACACGAGCTGTTATTCATGTAGTAGATCGGAGAGCCCGCGCTGCTCCGCACGCGACGCCCCTACCATGACTGTATCACTATATAGTACAGTATGGCCAGGCCGTTGCCACGGCAACCCGGTTCTCCGACCTCCCACTTGGGATGTGCCGCTCCGGCCCGCCAGCCAATCACCATTGAACACGTGTTGGCTGAACTGAAGAGAGCGCGAAGCGGTGAGCCACCTCTCTCCGCGTTCTAAACTCCTGGTACAATCTGCTCGCTACCGAGCCTCCGCAATCACAACACTCGACAATTAATGTTTATTAGGACTAACTTTAAGATTGGAAATAACATTCTTGTAACTGGCTTTGAGGTGGCACGTGTCCTCAGCCCTATTCAGCGTGCCATCGAAAAACTGTATATGGAGCATCTCCGAGAACCGTCTACGGAAAATAGACTGCTCTCTGTCAATTATTTTAATATTGTTAAAATCAAAACTATGACCCGTCTCCAACGCATGTACTGCAAGAGGGGAATTCAGATCCCTTTTCTCTATATACCTCTTATGTTCGTATTGCCTAGTTTTTAGAGGCCGGTACGTTTCTCCGATATATGTTGATTCGCAATCGGAGCAATCGATTTTATAAACCACGTTCCGTGTGTCACCCACCGCAGTAGGGTCTTTACCAAGTTTAATAAATTTGTTAAACTTATTGGTAACATTATTAACTAACCTCACGTCATTATTTCTAAATACGGACCTTAATTTTTCATTGAACCCTTCGTAGTAAGGGAACACACCATAGCCCTTTCCCGAGTGTAAATTATTGTTACTATTGCAATTGGAAGTGTGTGAGTCAATATTGCTCGTGTCTGTGCCTCTCAATGCGGCCCTTAAGATGCCCAAATTACGTGCAATCCGCTTTTTGCTAAATTTCTCAATAAAATCAGGAGGATAATCATTAGCTATTAAGATTTTTTTCGCCTTTTCAACGTTCTCACAGTGGAAACGAGGATCCGACAATAATATTGCCCTATCAAATAGATTGGATATTATTGCTATTTTTTGACTTTTTGGATGATGGGAAAAGAAATTAATGTATCTGCAAGAAGCTGTGTTTTTTTGGTACCAATTAGTAAATATTTTGCCGCTAGAATCATGAAAGATAGAAATGTCGAGAAAGTTAATACTATTGTTTACTTCAATTTCCGAAGTGAATTGAAGGTATTCGTTATAATTATTAAAAACAGATAACACCACCTCAATCTCCCCTCTGTCCACTATCAAAAAACAGTCATCCACGTATCTGCGAAAAAGTCGAACGCTAGATTTTGTAATGCTCAGACAATGCTCCTCAAGGTCCTCAAGAACTGCATTCGCAAATACAGGACTCGAGCAAAAACCCATCGGGGCGCCAGAAACCTGCTTATGAAAATTGCCATCAAATACAAGATATGTACAATCGAGAAGAGTTCTTATACCGTCAATAAATTCGTCCATAGACATGCAATTCAAACATGAAAGCCATTTCCATCTCTTCTCTATCGATAACAAAATTGCATCCTTTGGCAAACTCGAAAACAAGGAAACTACATCGAATGACGCGAAACAGTGTTTTTCAGACATATCTATATTAATCAAATCATACTTTAATTGAGAACTATTTTTAATATATGAAGCTGGTAAAGGAAAACGTTTTGATAATAAGACAGACACACACTTATCAAGAGAGTAAGTAGGGCTATTAACTGCAGAAACTATAATCCGTACAGGATTATCAGGTTTGTGAATTTTTATAAGGCCATACGCTTTCGGCAGCGATGTGTGCTCAATACCCTTAGAAGAAAGACCTCTGAAGGCCTCATCACACTCCAAGACGCCCCGTGTACTCCAAAGATCAATCAGTTTTTTAATCCGCTTTTTTATCCCTGCGGCGGGGTTAACTTTAACCCGTCTATAAAATCTATCATCGTTAAGAGCGTCATTGACCTTTGAAATGTACACATTGCGATCTATTGCCACCGTAGCGTTGCCCTTATCTGCTCTAGTAAAAAATACATCCGGATTATTCTTTAAAAATTGTTTTGTGCGTTTGATATTATACAACATAATGCGTTCATGGTAAGGCGTGTGTGTCTTATTTTTAATTTGTGAATTTAAAATGGAAATAACGCCATCACGTAGTCCTCCGTCTATGCCTCGATTGAACATATAAACATTCTCCAAGCTTTTCAAAATCTCAATAGCTTCTTTAAAATGAAATTCAGTATTAAAATTAAATTTTTCACCCATAGACATCACCCTTTCTACATAATCTGGAAGTTGTGAATCAGAAAGATTCACAAGCCATTTTTTTCTTATTTCGAAAATATCCGCATGGCTAAAATTGTAATTAGACATAATATTATTCACCTTCGAACCAATAATATTCGAAGTGTTGCCGTGCGAGCTGACCGAAAGGTCATGTCCCTGAGTGTGTAAACATGCTGCGGAGAGGTCAGATATTTTTCTCTCGCAGTTATAATTTAATTTATTTTTATAAGTTGAAAGTGAATTAGTCGAAAAATCCAAAACTACTCTAGAAAAGGCCTCGGAACTCAGTCTTATAACGTTACCAACAATGTGCAATATTTTTCTACCTAAATAACTAATATGAGTATTACAATCAATAATCTCTAATTTTAAAAGTTTCTTTTGCAAGTTTTTGATGTGATTATGGTATTTTCTAGCCGCAAATTTGCTATGGAAAAATTTATGCACGTTCATCCTCGAAATGTGTTTCGGCACAAAGTCTTTCTCCCGACACTCTAGTAAAAATTTCAATTGGTACGTGCATTTAAGAGTATCGCGTTGTGCCTTCAAAATTTTGCTGACTAGAAATTTAACTTCTAACGGATAATTTATTTAAAGTTATATGTAAGATTTTAATGTAATTTTAATGTAATTTATTTGATTTTTGTAAACATTTTGTTGACTTTTTAGCCCTGATGAGGAGCTTTTATAATAAAATTCACGTTTGCTCGAAGAGATGCATAGTTGTCTTCATTAATTTCTATTACTATTACAAAAAACTCCAGCACCAGTTTCACGTCCCTGAGGAAAAGTATTTTTACTCAATAAATTCAACTTATTTTTAGCATAAAATTTTCTTTTTAAACCTAAAAAACAACCAGAAAAATACGCAGATACCAATTCTGAAAACGCTTTACTAGTATTGTTTAACAAAATATTTAACTCTAAATTACGGACTTTTGTACAATATGTAATGTGAGTGTAAGTGTCACCTATCTCTAAGTTCAAAATTTTTTTACCCAGTCTGTATATAAAAAGGTCATATTTTTTTAAAGAAAACTGGCTATAAATTTCCTAAACGTTAATAAATTAATTAAATTTTTAGGGAACAAATCTCTTGTGCGGCATTCTAATAGAATTAATTTACTGTAACATTTGACAATATCTTTTTGAATATTAATTAATTTTCTAAAGCATCGTTGAACAACAGAATTAAATTCATAATATTTATTTAAAAACGCAAAAGCTTCACTTATTTTTAAATGCGAAGGAAGCGTCGGAAGAACAATAATATTAGAGCGAGAAGAAGCTAGAGCCTCGGCCCTAAAACTAGTAGATTCGCACACTGTGTTTTTGCTTGCGAGCATTGAACTTTTTCGCTCGCACGAGCTGTTCTTACTTGCGCGCTGAACCCACAGATGTAGTAATCGCTCAGTGACCTTTTGTGCTGAGACGAGATGGTAGGATCACCTACAATCATTACATCCGTCGTCACCTATTACCTTCAATAACGACTTCCACCTTTCACCTATCATCTGCACTAATTACCTGCATTCTCGACTTATGTTTCGAATCAAGATCTTCACTTTTCATACATGACATCCACCTATTAGCTTCAGACATGATTTCCAGCCTCACTTACAATCTTAGGCGATGATCTTTACCTGTCACGATCATCTCAACAATTTCTTAATCATGACCTTCAACCTCTACCTACGTCCATCACGTATGACTTATAGCCTCCACCTATCACCTACAATCCTTACATCCAACACCTACCTATCATCTCCACCTATCAATTACACCCTCCAATTATCACCACCAGTCACCCTCCACCTACACTGTCGACTCATGATTCCAATCATGATTACCACCCTCCACACATAATCCCAGCCTATTACTATCAATTACCTACACCTATCAATTCGACCCTCTGTCTATCACTCGACCACCTTCCATTACCACATATGAAGTTCGCTGTTTACCTAGCACCTTCACCCTACATACAGCCTCCTCCGATTACCATCGACCTTAACCCTCCACCTATCACTAGCACCATTGCCTATTGAACAAACATTTCAATATGAAATTTCGTGCATTCTTTTATGCAGTAATTCCTTCTAAAAAATTATGCAAATTTGTACGCATATTTTGTGCTCAACTTTTGAAATAAATATCTGCACAAATATATATATTTCTGCTTGTACCTTTCTTGTACATAGATTTCGCCTGTATAGAAATGTGTATCGAATGTATGTAGAACATTGTGTATAAACTTAAGAAGGTTGGTAAGTATAAGATTGTTTCTTCATTTAAATTAAAGATTCATTTTCCAACTCTCTAAAACTCTTATGTAAAGTCTAACTATTTATTCTATCATCTAAATTAAACATTTTCAAATTCTCCATAAACCTTACGACACGATTTTATACTTATATACATCAACTTGCAAAATCTAAAACTCTCATCAATAAAATGTGTATTGAACTGACAACCATTTCTTTTTAGTATCATTTCACAATCTTTAGTTCACTATCTTTAGTTTTTAGAAAAAAAAGTTGTGATATCAATAAATAAATTGGCTACTTTTTTATAAAAAACCAATAGTGTTGAAATAAATAAATAAATGAGCGTTTAAATACGAAAAATAAAATGTAGAATAAAAATTGATTATTACTATACCGATAAATTTTTGCACCAAGAAGTTGTCAGGGCTTCGATAAATAGTCTTTCGAATAAATTGTTATTTGCATCCTTTATCATCAATCACGTCAGGAACGGTGAAATCGGATGATCCGAGATAGGATAGGATGGAATGGGATATGTACAATGTTTTTTAGTTTTAATTTGAACCGTGTACCTCTAGTGAGTCACTTAACCCGTTTCTATTAGCTGGTTTTTACATAACGTCTGCTAAGTTTGCTTATATTTCTTATAAGAGCTGCGACGTATCAATAAATATTGCTGCGTCGTGGAAATCATTGTACAGCTGACGAGCTCCGTAGGCGATTTGACAGCTCCTATAGCGGAGCCAGCGCCGGCGGAACTCGCGGACAGTGTCTCTGCTCGACCGTGTGCGGAGCGCGGGATGTGACGTAGCTAATCACACCTGCGCAACCTGACAACGTTCGAGAGAGCAGCAGGAAGCAGAGAGCGCAGAGCGTGCGGTCACACACACGTGACATTTTCTTGCGATCCGATAAATAACAATATTGATGTTTTCTTATCGCTAATAATTTAGACATTTGCTTTTAGTAGAGTCACAGCGAAATGGGGATACCAATTTTCATGTGCTACATAAAAAAACGATATCTGGTTTCCTTATTTTACACCCATTAGAGTTATACTTTTTTTTGAGTCACAAATAAATCGGGCGATGCAAAGTTGGGATCCTGAACTTTTTGGCACGTAAGGAGATTTTATCAGCGTACCATTCAATATTACACATGTTTAAATGTACACCTGGTACGCAAGTTCTGTCGAAAAGCTATGTAGCGCACCACCTAGACTCCGTCATCAGTCTCTCTTCGTACTTAGACGCCCCATTGATACGTAGTTCTCGACTTTAGTCTAGGATGCGTTCCATCTAGTCTTCCCTTCTAATAATCGCTAAGCGCACTAAGTACTATTCTTCTTGTCGGTAAAAATATACTTATGTACAAAGCACGTTTTATATTTATAACTATTTATTTATGTTCGCAGCCGACCATCCTAACCTACTCAAAAACGGTTTATTTAATAATGATTTACTTAAAATTTAGTCATTTTCCCAAATTGTGCACAACAAGACTTTTGTTCAGAAGACCATCAACTACAATTTATCAAAGTTGCAGCCGATTTGACTGGACGTCTGTGACGTTGTCGGAACTACTTCTTGGGAGAGGTTCCCCCAGATTAGTTCTCCCGAAGACCACGGCACTATTATTTCTCTTATAAGAATTTCAGAGAAGGTTAGCGGAGAAACATCGACTTCGGGAATGATTCGGCTGTTCAGGTTATTCTCAAGGAAAAGCACAATTTGTTATTAAGCTCGTTTATTCACCGTTGACTAGTATTCTTTACAACCATCAAATCTCGCGCACATTCGCTCATTAGGCTCTCGCCCCGTCGGTCCGCGCGTTCGTCCAACGTTTCCGGCTGCTCTTTCTCTCTCTCTCTCTCTCTCTCTCTCTCTCTCTCTCTCTCTCTCTCTCTTGTACACGCCGTTTTCCGCACTCTCTTACTCTCGCGCACGCCGAGCACTCTGCACGCTCTTTCTGTCGCACAGGCGCTCTCGGCACTCTCGTTCTTTCACACACGCCGCTCTCTGCAATCCCTTTCTCTCGGGCGCGGTTGCGAGCACGCACCTCGCTTTCAGCCTTTTTCTGGCCTTTCCAGCAAACCCCAGCCCTAGCTATCGAACTTAACGCGTTTCTCGTCGCTATCCGGTTTATCGCGTCTCTACGAAGTCTGGCACCCGTACTTCGTCGTTCGGCAAAAATTTAAGTCATCCTAAGTTCGGCTCAGGATGGCTCTACTCTCACGCCCGAATGGCCGTTCTCGCCTCACGATAACCAGGTCTCGACGAAGTCGCTTCATTTCGTTCGCCCAGGATTCCGCTCGCTCGCCGCACTTATACACCTGCCGCACGCGCTCTTTTCTTCCAAAATTAGTACGCCGCGCACGACGAAGGAAACGAAGAAAACGTTGAAGCTCAGACATGTCTGAACTCGTCGGAGCTCGGCCCTTAACGCTCTCGCTGGACCAACCAGCGCTCATCTCTCCGGCCCTTCCCCTGCGGCCGACGACTACATCTCTCCTAACTACGCATTAGGACTCTAGGTACAGTCGAATATCTCCCTCTCTCTCTCGCTGTTGCCGATCCGGCGCTCGCACTCTCACTTCTACATTCCTCGCTTTGTCTGTCACAGCAGGCTTACAATTTCCACGAATCAACATTTTCATGCATATACACTCGCACGCGCTGTTATTGTTGTTGCTTTCTCCGACATCTCTCTTTTCTGTCTTCGGCTTCCTCTGTTTTCTTCCAGCATGCTCCCTTGGTACTCGCAACATACACAAGCACAAGGGAATTAATATTTGCAAAATGCAAATATTAGTTGGCGCTGGGGAGGGTCCACCAGCAGGGCAGACCAGCGACGAATTTACTTCGTCGCACCTTATTTCCTATCATTATGAAGAATCAAATTATGAAGATAGTAGTCCGGGAATCAGGGAGTTCAAAAGCATCTTATCAGAAAGTTCGCGCAAGAGTTTATTTTATTGCTGAAATATGTTCTTAGCCACTTACTGACAATAGCCCTAAAGTCTCGACTTCGGACCCGATCGGGAACATTGTTATTATTGCAAAATCAGTTACCAAAATGCATTTTTTTCAAGTTTTTCTTGATTAACTTTTTTGTTATTCAATTTACGCAAAAAAAGGTAGGGATAAAAGTTGATCAGCATTGAATTTTCTATAAGATACATATATTCCTAATTACAAAATTAATGTTTTTCCCGGCTAAATTGTTAAATATAAAAATTTTTGTTTCAATTTTCACATTACCATGGTTTTTATAAAATATGATCTTTATTTAGCGGATTAGCCCTGAAAGATGACTATTAGTACAGACAATGTAAAAATTGAAGCCCGATCTCGATATCTTAAACTGGTGTCTTGTTGCAAAATTATTTAGCCAAAAAGTTGAAATTGATGTCGAATTCGATCCGGGAACGATAATTGAATCCAACTGCGATTAATCGACAGCTTATGGCGTAGTTAAGAAACGGTAAAAATACATTTTCTTAATATTAATATTTAGCAACATTTTTAATAAAAAAATGTTTTTATTTTGGTCAATATATTGCGCTACCCAACCTTTATATGATAAATTTAAATATTTTTATTATTATAGCAGTGCAATGCATGCGTACAAAGGTTGTGTATGTAGCCAAAAAAGATTTTTTTCGGAAGAATTGGAAATTTGCGGTGTTTGCATTGTATCTATGATAATTTAATTAGTATGACGTTGAAGCTGAGAAAAAGACACGTCAAATGAAAAAAAATTTATTGCAATAGCAGATTTGGTTACCGAGATAATCAAATTGCAAATAAGGTGTATGAATTCTGTTCGCCGCCGCGCGGTTTTCCTCCCACCACTGCGCCGCTTTACCGGAGAAACTGCGCGACCGCGCGCGCTGAATTTATATTTTTCGTCGGTCGTTTTAGACGAACTAAAGCATGTAGAGCTATTGGGTAAAATGTAATCATTTAGAGTATGATTTCAGCAAGCACTGTGCCAAATTTCAATTAGAAATATCAAGAATCCAACTGCGTTTAATCAACAGCTTCTAACGTAATTAAGGGGACCCACCACTTTTAAAATCTGAAATAAAAAAAATTTTCAAATAATTCTTAAATTGTTATAGTCAATTAGAATTGAACTAAAACATTTTTAATCTAAAAGTATATACTTATTATAGTATTAGTTTCCATATGAACAGAGGGATTTTAATTTGAATGAGTAGAAGATTTGAAAAAAAATAAAATATATCAATAAATTTAAAATCTAATGGTTTTGAAAATATTTTTAACACATTTTTTTTTTCAAATCTTCTACTCATTCAAATTAAAATCCCTCTGTTCATACGGAAACTAATACTATAATAAGCTTGTAAAAAAAAATTTAGCCCATTTCATCCATGCGTACACTTGGAATCTTACGGACAGTGCCAAATGTCATCGAACAGTGTCTACGCTGACATGAATGTGTATTAGGCTCAAAGTAGGACAATAAAAATTTAATCTTACTATATTTTGTATATACTTTTAGATTAAAAATGTTTTAGTTCAATTCTAATTGACTATTACAATTTAAAAATTATTTGAAAATTTTTTTATTTCAGATTTTAAAAGTGGTGGGTCCCCTTAATTACGTCATAAGCTGTCGATTACTCGCAGTTGGATTCAATTATCGTTCCCGGATCGAATTCGACATCAGTTTGAACTTTTCGGCTAAATAATTTTGCAACAAGAAACCATTTTAAGATATCGAAATCGGGCTTCAATTTTTACATTGTCTGTACTAAAAGTCATCTTTCAGGGCTAATCCAATCAATAAAGATCATATTTTATAAAAACCATGGTAATCCGAACTCCGTACCATGCAGTCTGAAAATTGGCGGAAGACTGTAAACCAAACACTTGTGCTATTAGTATATTCATTCATTGGAAATGAAGCTACTTGAGCCTTATTTCTAAAAACCTGACTTTCTATTCAAAGTACAATTCAGTAGAAAGAAAAAGTCGAGGACAACAGAATCAATCAAACAAATGTAAGTCTGATGAAATATACACTAATTAGGGAAACGAGTCCATTGTATCTTAGCCATTTGACCACCATTATTCATATATCCAGTCATCTATAAGGTGAGATCGTACGTAGAATATAACAAAATATTATATGATGGCGCGCGCGTTAGTCGGTATAACTTTGTTATTTACTGAAGTTAACTGCATCGTATGGATAACATGGCTAGAAGGAGGCGCGGTGCAGATATATCCAGCGTTAGCATTAGTAGATGCTTCTCACTTTCGGCAAGCGCGCTTAGAAATGAGTGAGCGGTTGGTAAGGTGGGGGGCCGACGAATGTGACTGAACTCAACGAAGCAGAGTCAGCAATACAATGACCATGCTCGAAGTAAATTTGCGTGTATGTGTGAATTCGTATAAATGTGATTGGGTATACTACTTTTAAATTATTTATTTAGTAAAAAAGTTAATAATAATAAAATCTCTAATATTAATATGACAAAGAAAAATATTAATTAAAACTATTTTAAATATAAAAGAAGTTTATGAATATGTTTATTAAATTATCAAGGAATAGTGGAAAGATCAAGGTAAAAATAAATTAACAAATATTTTATTTTGTCCCATTTATTAATTCTTATTCAATTAATTTTTTTTTTAATAAGAATAAAAACCCAATTGTTGTAATTACATATATATTATACAAACATACATAATTCGTTGAAAATAGTGTTAAATAAATATGGATTATCTTTAACAATAGAACTACCACTCTCGCTTAAATCGCTCATTATTTTTTCTCTTATGAGTAATTTGGAATCTTTCAGTGTTTCGTCGTTTTTACAATGAAATATAAGTTCTTTACATTTTTCAACAGTGTCTGATATACTTTGAAGACATGCAATTTTAATTTTAATTAAATTTGTAATTCGCACTAGATTATCAAAAGTCACTTGTTTGAAATTTATATATATGGAATATATCTGCGTGGCTTCATCTTGTCTGGTTCGTCGGTAACTTCAATAGGTGTAGACGAGTTAGAATTAATTTTTTTCTCGATTATCACTGATTTAGAACTATATGACGTAGTAAAAACAATGAAAACATATTCGTTGATAATAATGGGCATTCTCCAGCGAACGTGCCCCTCTTCTTGAAAGAAGCCGGAGACTTCTTCAAAATTTTCTACAAAACAGCTCCATTCTTCAGCTGTCACTTCAACAGATTGGCCGATTCCGCCTAATGTGGTTACAGGTTTTAGACAACCGTCTAGAATATCTTCTTTTAACCCAATTGAAATAATTTTGGAATTGCTTGCGTTTAAATTATACGAGGAGTTAATGAAAGATTGTCTTGGTAACACAGACATTTTTTATTGGAAAATCGTTTGTGATCAATTTTAATGTTACCTGCTCGAGCGTTACTGCGAGAATGGCGAGCGAACAGTCGAAAAGATGCAGTCATCATTTCGCGTAAGTGTATATTATAGGTGCATCGACCTAAAGATAGCTTAGTAAGACATTCGCGTATTTGCACGAAAATGTCAAGTAAGCGATTTACAGCTGAATATTCTATAATTTAGTAAATCATTAAGAACTCACAAGAAGTTACATTTCATTACACTTTTTTTATAGCAATGATATACAGAGGATTTTTGGCCGCTTAGATCATTGAACTAAATTACTATAAAATTCTAAAACAATTTCATCGTTTTTCTTATAGTCCGAGGAAAATACATTTTTAAATTTGTCCATCCCTAAACTGTTTGACAGAAAATGCGAAAACATCACACAATACTGACCACAAACGTCTGATTTTTTACTCTGCATCTTCATCGTGTGCCATCTATAGTATTTACAATTTTGTCGGAGTCTATTTATATGATCTGCGTTTGATGGTGGAGCCCTGTAGCTGTCGAAATAATACCCACTTCCAAGTTGGTCTACGTACTTAGCTATCCAATGTTTACCAGGTTTAGAATGATCTTCCGTATTAGATACAATAATTGCAGGTTTTGTCCAAAATTTCGGAATCTGATCCGACGGATAAACACTGTACGTGCAGACTGGAAGAGATTGAAGAGTAGCCGATATTTCCAGATTGTTCATCGTGTTCTTCTTCGCAATCTTTCTGTAAATTTATCGCTGGCTGAGAAAGTAACCAGTATTTAAGTTTATTAGCCTCGTTTAACGCGCATTTGCAATCGATCAAGGAATTTTTCGTATAATGAAGAACGCAAAATGCATGCGACGACGTTCCTTTATCAAATAACGGAGACTCTATTTCGTCCTCTATATTTATTACTTCTCGAGCCATTATTTGTTGCAACAAATTAGCTTTTTCAGTTCCTCGGGTGTAGATCAGTCCAGCATGTTTAGATAATTCACGGAGATTCCCAAAAAGATATTTTTCTGGTACATCACCTTCGAACCATTCTATACCGTGTTTGTACAGCGTAAGCCAGTTATTCTTTTTACGCGCACTTATTGACAAATCGCCAAAATTGCACACAGGACTAATTACCCAATGTGCTGAAAAATTCTTTCTAACAGACACAGTAGCTACTTCTTTAGGAATTAAGTAGCCCTTATCGTTCTCGAAGCCTTGTATTTCAACAACAAAATCCATTGCAAGAGTTAACTGTTCAGATTGACGGCCGGAGTACTATTAAAGTCTCTTTCAAGTTCTAACACGTATAATTGCACAAAAATGTTATGACCAATTCATTAACTGCTGAAATCAACAATAATTTGTCTCGAAGCATCAATTTCTAGAACATTATCATACTCGGCATAGATGATGCAATTAACTGTAGATTCTAGCGACTCGGCAAATCGTACTTCTATCCTCATACTGCCGTGTTTAACCAGATTCCAATGAGCTGTGCTATTAGCGGATAGATCAGGTGTTAAATCAAAGGCAAACAAGCAATTTCCTTTGCATAACTTTCTCTCGAAATATTATTCCCCTGATTCATAAAATGAATTCCAATGCCTCAATAAAGTGTGTGATATGCGTCAACGTATAGATTCTCCTTAAAATTTGGCTGTAGCGGCTTTGAAGGCAAGTGTGTTCCGTCTATGTACAATGAAAAGAAATTTATATTATAATGCTTGAAACTGAAAGGATTGTATCTTCTATTATATTTTTTTCTTTTAAAAATTTCTGAAACTCGGAACCTGTGAATTTCTTCGAGATTTTGATGAATGTAACGTTTTATAAAGTCTATCGATACCGTAGTAAGATGAAGTCTTAGACGGATCGTGATAAATCTTATTTAGTTTTCTATTCATTTTACATGTGTAGCAAACTCCAGATTTTTCTTTTTTTAGTCTAGCGAGACTTAAGTGTCTGATAATCAGCCGAAATAATTGTATTGTCACCGACTTCTTCGTCAATGCTTTCGTAATTTTCGTTTTCACCACTTTCAACGTCTTCTTTTTTCTCCTCCTTTGTTTTGACTTTAGGTGAATTTATACTCTCGTTTTCTGCTGATTTTAAGCTACGAAGTAATTTACGAATTTTTCATTTGTCAGAATCCTCAACGACATTGACAGCGGCTGTAGCTGCACCTGCTTTCCACAAGGAGTTATTCCCGACAAATTCTTTAGGTACTCCTGTATCTCGCAATAATTTTGCAAATTGTAAGCGTCCAGCTGTAACACTGTATTTCTTTCGATCGCGCAAAGCATAATTAGTTAAATCGACAATGTTGGAGTTTTCTATATTTTTTCCATTTATAAAGACCACATCATTGTCATTCCATGATATACGCTCTACACCGGCCCTGCGCAAACGCGCAAGCAGTTGTTGGGCTTTAGTGCGGAAGGTTGGCGGCACACTTTCAATAATATGCAAATCGCGTAGCTGAATATTTTGTTTGTTATCGTTATTATTATTATTATTATTATTATTATTATTATTATTCCGAAAAATCTCCTCCTCTTCTGCCTCTTCTTCTTCCTCGTTTTTGTCTTCGAACTGTACAAGCCTTCCATCACCAAGAAAATAGAGAAAACGCTGCAAAGCTTGACAATATAATAGCCACTTATCGTGCTCGCTTATGTCTTTTGAATTTAAAATTTTGCTCATTTCATGATCCAAGCGTGAACAAACTGTACCCGGTGTCTGTACAGACTTTAGAGGTACCTCAATATGATCTTCAATTTGCATGATATTTTCAATTTTGCTGCTGTCATTAGTTTGTTTTTCACGTTTGAAATTCTCTTCAGGAACGAGAATCGTTTTACGAGCATGTTCCATACTTAAGATATATATGTTATTACAGGTGTAACAGCAATGTCAAAATTTTTACACCGTCAGCAAGAATAATCTTTTTCTTCGCACTCCACGATCCACTTTTCTCAGCCAAACGACGAAGGATTTTTAAGATTTTCAAGATCAGTTTAGATTTTTAAGTCACTGATAGGAATGTTACTATTTAATATTTAATATATTTAATGCACACTCACAAATACACTTTACAAGTGGTAGTTCAGCTTTTCTTAAAATTGTAATTCTCTGCTCTTTGCCAAGATAGTATAGCGCTTTAAGAATTGTCGAGCATTTTTTTGACAGAGGAGAACATCTTCCCGCGGCCAGCATGCAGAACAGAATGAGACTAAATTGCTCAAGCTCTTCTATTTATATTTTCCGCTTAGGCACGTACACACATTCATTTCGATCGCATGGAAAAATGCAGATACGATAACGAAGCTCGTCACATATTGTCTGTGTCATGTCAAAAAGCAAAAGAGTGTGGCTTTGCGGTAGCATCGCGAAAAATCGCTCGTATGAAAAGAGGGTTTTCAGGATATACCGGTCGTGCTAAATGCTGAATCTGTGCACGATCTCGAGGATTTTTAAAAACCATTAGGTAAGATACATTTAACGAGATATCTCTTTGACCTTTGTAAAACAGATTTTACGATAGAAAAAAAATGGAGATCGATCTATGATGACTTTTTCTCACGAATAAATCGACGATAACGTTACTGGAGGATTCACGCATAAAGTCATCAACGACAATTAGCTTGGGTTCTAAGTCACCATCAAAGTCTGATGATTGAGGCAAACCTTCGCGAAAATCAATTTCTTTATCAAAATTCGTGTAGCCTGACTGCCATTCGGAGTAATAAAATATAATTTTCGAGAACGGAGTATCGCACATTTGCTTTCTATACTTGAGAAAATTTTACACAAAAGTTGTTTTGCCTGAACCTGAAGGCCCACAGCATTGTGCCGTGAATGGATGTTTCCACCTTGTATCCATTTTCCGCAATGACCGTAGCAAGATTAATCGCTATCTAATATACTACAATTTATTGAAAAATACTAATTCGAAGCGGCCTCAGAGGCGGTGGTGGCGGCGGCGGCGGCGGTGCGCGGGTGAATCAGCTTATAAAAAGGCGCGGAATTTAAGCTCATACAAATACTGATCAAAGCTTATAAATCGCGGGTTTTTAAAGCTTATAAAATGTCGCGGGTTTGAAGCTTATAAAGGCGGGAAAAAGCTTTTTAGACATAAAAGTAAATGTAGGGTAAAATAACCAAATCAATTTATAACCTGCAAAAGGACTGGTTAATATAATTTATTAATATATTATATACATATATTGCTCTATTACATTTACATATGTGTTATAGATTACTACAGCCGAAAGGATAGGGGATCCTATCGCTTTCGAACCATCGTTTTGCATATACTGGTTTGCAAGATTTCTTTTCTTTGCGCGTAACAACATCGTGAAATTCTGTACGTCGAATGCTATCGTATCCTATCGTTAATGCACTCTCACGATTTTCTAGTACATACGATTAAATCCAGTTATAATTAACCAAATTTTTCGTCTTATAGTTGAGAGTGATACCCTTTATCTTACATACTTCTACCTCCCCTCCGTCAGGTTTTTTTACTATGTATGCATAACATTTTGGACCTCCAGAAACAAACCCTTTTATGTCACTAGATTGACCATAAGATTCTAATTCATCGGTGAGATCGCCTAGTAACGAACCTGTAGGTGGCTCGTATTCATCTTTTTGTTCATCCGATGTGTACATACATGAATCAGTATCATATTAGAGTACTCGGCTTTCCAATTTTTCCAAATAAGTATAAAATTTAAGGCGGGCTTGAGCTGTAGTATACGCTGCTATGATAACACTTGATATATCAATAAGATCGCTAGAATTATCACTGTACACCCATAATACATATACACAACTATCACTTATTGGGAGCATTCCGATAACATCAATTTCCGAACTTGTCATCAGATCCATAAATCGTTCTTGAATTTTACAACTTCTAATTATGTTAAATTCCCACGCTGAGC
This sequence comes from Philotrypesis tridentata, assembly GCA_018906965.1. NCBI lineage: Eukaryota > Metazoa > Arthropoda > Insecta > Hymenoptera > Pteromalidae > Philotrypesis > Philotrypesis tridentata. Next base: position 92,754 of record JACCIB010000438.1, on the reverse strand, counting down.
GAATTTTCCCCAAAAACTATTTAGCAGTAATTTCGCTACAACTCTCGAACCCGAGCTATTTCCTATTTTATCGCTGTCTAGTAATGTATTTTCAAATTTATAATAATTATTTATATATTCCTGCTTTGATTCTTCACTGTCGCATTCTACAGGCCATCCACTCGATTCTGTTTTTAGTTTCAAAAATGTATGTATAAATTCAGCGAATAAACCTCCCTTTTTTGTTTCGGGATTATACCTGGTGATTTCGTAGTTCCAAATTTCGTAAATTTGAATAATTTGATATCCCTTTTGCACGGCTTTTTCAAGCTCGTCCCAAATCCAAGTTCCTATGAACGATCGCTCTTCCGATGACTCATGTGTGCACATACTATCTACTGTATTTTCACAGCATGTTCTACATAGAGGGAAAAGTAATCGACCGTACATTTTTACCGGCAATACGGGGTGATATAAATTTTTTGGAGGTAGGATCTTAAATTTAATAATACCATTGACCCGAGAGATATCGTTGGTATTTCCCGCTAATTTAAAACATTCGGGACCTACGTAAACTTTCGGGTGTCCCATTGGAAATTTCCCATACTTGCAGATACGGGTACAGCCAATAAACATCGACATATGTTATTTTTTCCGATTCATTTGTTTCGTATAATTTTACTATATTTTCCGTACGACCTCGGTACAAACAATCGCGAGCTTGTAACGGTTCAATGTGAAATGGTTTGCAGGTACTTAGGAATTCAGTTATTTCAGGTGCATCTTGCTTTTCTCGAACAAAATCGGATTCCCATTTCTCGATTAAATTATAATTAAAACTTTTGATTCGTTCAGAAATTGCTTCCGATCGTGAAAAGCGAGTCTAGAGAATCCCAATTTCTTAATTTCTGGTCACGATTTATCCGATAACACCTGGGGTAATCATGCTAAAAAAATCCGTGAAACTGGAATACATACTTGTCCGCATTTACCTCCGAGTATCCGTCTACAACAATTCCTTCTAGGATTTGGAATTCGTGACCGTTATGCGCGTGTTGAATTCTAATACCTCGTACGTGCTCTTCCCATAAAAGCCATTCAATAGCTTTCTTATACTGGTTATTCGTTAACCGATATCCTTGAGGTGGCAAAATCTACTGATTCTAAACAACATATCAAATATCCGGATTACGAATGTCATTTTTAAACTTTTTAAAAATCTATAAGTAGACAACGGACCGCGCAGTCGACACTCGGCAGCCATTTTGAAAGTGTTTTTTTCCATCCCTCGAATCGAAAAAATTCTTACGCATATTACTGCTGATTCTAAACGACATATCAAAAATCCGGATTATGAATGTTATTTTTAAACTTTTTAAAAATCTATATGTACACTACTCACCGGTACTGAAATCTAAAAGTAGACAACGGACCGCGCAGCCGAGTTTCGGCGGCCATTTTGAAAGTGTTTCTTTCCATCGCTCAAATCGAAAAAATTCCTACGCATACTACTGCTGATTCTAAACGACATATCAAAAATTCGGATTATGAATGTTATTTTTAAACTTTTTAAAAATCTATAAGTAGACAATGGACCGCACAAGCGACTTTCGGCGGCCATTTTGAAAGTGTTTCTTTCCATCCCTCAAATTGAAAAAATCCCTACGTATACTTCTACTGATTCTAAACAACATATCAAATATCATGAATGTCATTTTTCAACTTTTTAAAAATCTATATGTACTCTAACGGCACGATTACTGTTCCCGTAGCAATCGGTCGTGTACAAACGTGATTCGTACAGTCACGTTTATTATCTCGTCGTTGTCTTCTCGTGATCAACACGGCTCGGCCGGTTCCTGGTGTCCGTGCGTACGTCCGTGGAACGAAGGTGGCAGCGGATGGAGTTACTAATAAATAAACACGCGTGAAATAACGAGAACTAGAGAAAACATATATTATACAGTGGAATTTGTACAGTGCTCGATCGTACGAGCGTGTGTGCTCCACCGCATACTGCGAGAGAGAGAGAATTAGTACTTACGCACGTCGGTGCCTGGGGGTTGCAGAGCTGCTCTGAATCGCTGCAGTCGTCCAGGCTCGCAAAAGAAGCACGGGCGCGGGGGACATGTGGGTAAGCCGGGCGCTACCGGAATACTAAATACAAGGCCACGCGAGATACGGCAGGATGCTCCGGTCCTTGTCACGAGGTTGTCATATTTGGCATCGCGTGATTGATGGGCCGGCAACATCGCGGACCGACGAACTTGCGCTCTCTCTCTTAATACTGGCCTAGCATTAGGCACTCTCTCGCTCTCTCTGTCTCTCTTGCTTACTCAATGTCCGCTGGTGGCAGCTAGAACAGAATAAGTATTAGTACAGGTAAATACGGCATACGCCCGGAGAGGCGATAACGTGCGTTTTATATATGCGATCGTTATAGTACAATACTGACCGGTACTGAAATCTATAAGTAGACAACGGACTGCGTATGCGACTTTCGGTGGCCATTTTGAAAGTGTTTCTTTCCATCGATAGGATCCAAAAAATTTCTACATATACTACTGCTGATTCTAAACAAGATAGCAGAAATCCGGATTATGAATGTTATTTTTAAACTTTTGAAAAATTGATGAAGCTGAAGCTTCGTTATCGGCGTTTTGCGAAATTGACTATTCTCTATTTGGGGTTAATTACGGGGTGATTTATTATTTATTTTGAGTTTATATATGATTTTAAGTAATTATACATACATATCTAGTCATTTTAATCGGTTAGGTATGGATTAACAAATTTAGAATATTTCGTTGCTTAGCAACGTTGCGAACTTCATCTTCATTTCTAATTTTGCATCTGCATATTTCTATATCCTCAAGAGATATATATTTAGAACAAATTTTTCCATCCATTTTTCGAAACTAGAGAAAATCTACTATATAAGTATGTGATAGTTGTGCACATAGACAGAATTTCCTTGAATATGTCTTTTCCTAAAAAAAAACTCATTTAACTTTGCTCTATAAAGCCAGTTACAGACTGTGAATAGCCTTTTAATTCTGACAACATCCAAGCATGTTTCTTTCATACAAGTAGCACTTTGTGCTCTTATAAATTTTTGTATCAAGTTTCTTGCTATCTCATTATACTTTACAGCAATCTTTTCTTTGTCATTATTAAATTTTTTTGATGGATGCTCTTGCGCAATAGGATGAATCTTTTCTATAACATCTGCGGTTTCATCTAGTTAGAATTCTCGGCCAATAGAGGGTTTATTTCAGAGAAAGGACCGATTGGGAAATTCGGCAGCCGAGACGACGCTTCCGTGAAGAAGGAGTCCGGGTGGGAAAACGCGGCATCCTCCCTCGAGCGGAGCGTCGGCCTCGGCCATTCCTTGCCCGATCGCCCTAGTATCAACAGTTCTTTTCTCAGTTATTGAACAGTTTTGCCATTGAGATTTTGGAGAAGTTTCGTTCCCGTGGAGATTTGCCAGGAGGTTTTTCCGTGACGCTTATCTCAACCATTGGAGTATTATTGGAGGGTTTGGTTGAAGAATTGGAGGACATTCTTTTGAGATTTTGGTGGAAATATTTGGTGAAGAATTAATTGCTGAGGAATAATTGTGGAAATAATTGCTGAGGAATTCTAAATTTCAATCGTGGTCACACATTTTCGGAGGGAAGTCGTATAGGTAGAGCTCGGGATTTATCTCGAGTGTGTGGTGGACATTCTTCGTGTTTCAGAGGACCAGGTGAACATCCTTTTTGTGTGTTATTTCTTTTAAATTCACCGTAGAGGATCGTTCGCGGTCCCTTTTGATATTTAGCGGAATGCCACTTGTCTGAATGGAGTTAGTTATATGGCCGTTAGGCCCACGAGAATATTTAAAATCATTTATTGCTGTTTGCAACAAAGTAACTGAGTACTAGGAATTGAGTACAATATATATCCTCGAATATCATATATTAATTATTTGTATTAATTTCTGTTCACCCAATTGCTACCACATTCCCGCTTTCCCGCCTTTTAGGACTTTACGAGCCGGGAGACGAAGTTAGCCGCGCATAAATAAATTAATTGTACACTAACTGGAATCCCCGTACGGATGGGTAAAATTCCACGTTATACACTTTAAAACAAAAGCTATATCATAAGCTATAACCCTATAACAACCGTGCTTGTTGTCACTTTCCGCGCCCGTGAACGGCTGGAGAAGGATTAAATTATTTAATACATGTGCGCCGATTTTTTTTCCTGATGAGAGTGACAATGTTCACTGAAACGTCGAAAACGGGAAAAATTGTGTAATCATTTTTCCCTACAAACTGCCTCAGAGAGATCGATAGAGTCTTCTCACACAAATATCAAAGAATACCGAAGGATAAATTCACGATAGATAGTGTATAGACTAATCTATACGTAAATTCCTTTAGTAATCTTTCTAAATCTTAAGTACTAAACACAGAAAGTGAAAGAGGATAAATATCAGTAAATGACCCAGTTGCAAATACTTCTTCAATATTTGAATCCACTTTATCAATAACAACAAGCCCCACTGTTAGTGCATTAAGATTTACCAACTTGTCAGAAGGAAAGTAATTTTTAACAAAACTCTTTGAATTTGACATATTTATAACGAGGGACCAGGCTTTCCGGAGAAGGGATTTTCACCAATTCTTTTTGGTGATTTCTACCACCAAAAATATAAGTCTCTTCAATATTTCTTTCCAATGGATTTTTTTGTGGAGTTATGGAGCATTGCATTTGATTAAAATAAGCTATTTTTCAATTTTCACTGTTAAAGGATATACGAAATTGAATAGGTAGAAATATTCTTCAAAAAAAAGCAAGATTTTCTTATGCAAAATTTTTTCTTCTTTCAGAATATGTGATTGTTTTATAAATTAAATGCATTCCTGAATTGTTATTAATAATTTATTTCAAAAAAATGCAAAATTTTTCCAATTTTACTAGTTTCAATTCAGTATAACACATGGAAATCGGATACTATTGACCTCGGGAAGTGAATTTACTATGTCCACGGATCTTCAACTTCAAGTTTGAATTTTGCAGGCGAGCCAGACTAAAATATTAGAAGTTGCGAGATTGCGTATGAGATTATGCGAATGCATGTGATGATGTGCTAGACGTAGACATTCGTTCTGGCAGAAATGCATGAGTGTAAGTGAGACAGAAAGAAACGCTGCGAACCGGAGAAGAAGCTGGAAACACAAGCGTAAGAAAGTATCCATTGGGCCTTCGAAGTAGACAGTAGTAGTCGAGAACAGCGATTACCCTCCGTGTGTTACTGAGATAACAAAACGAGATATCTTAAAACGAGAGGACGAACAGTTGCCAGACAAACATCGAGGTACAGTAATTACAATTACTACCGTCGCCTTGTTAGCCAGTGCCAGTATCAGTATCAGTCCTCCCGTTTACCAGACTGCGTGTATTAGAACGAGCCATGTTTGACTCCACGCGTAAACTGAATTACTCAATAAATTCAGGATCAAATTTTAGAAGTGTGTGTTCATTATTTCGCGTATTTCTTTTCCTCATTTATGCTCACCACCAGGAGAATGAGAGTGTCAGTAGTCGAGGCGACCGAGTTACATCAGCGATACTGGGCATCCATTAAATTATTAAATACGGATTCACAATTAAACTTTTTAGCGTAAGCGCCAGCAGCCACCACGTCACAAAACAAATTACCTTAAAAAATAAAAATTTTTCGAAAATGACTTAGAATTCGTAAAGTATGGTAAAAAATACGTTAACATATTTACTATAAAAAATGTACTAATACAACCCAATAAGTTAAAAATAAATGCTCTTCGCTAGGCATAAAAAGTTATTTTTCCTCGTTCATCTGCAAGTTATATATGGTTTCCAAAGTTTTTAAGGTGGAGCTCTACCCTATTTTTGGTCAAAAAATCGATTTTTTTTTTATTGTACTTTTTTGTGTAAAATTTCCCTTAGATTACGATCCTGAAGCCCATGTATCCGAAAAAAAATTCCTTGCCTTAATATAAGTTAAATATATAAAATACTATTTAATTGCTTTTTTCAAGAAATTGCAATTTGCTTGCACGTCGTTTTCTACGTTGATTTTTTTTTAAACTCTGCAAATTCGGTTATATTCACATAATCACATATGTTTCTTATATTTCTAACTCTTATTCAGTGCAGTATATTGCCGCTAGAGTCGCTTCTATCGCGTGCGCACCGTAAAAATCAAAGTATACTTCTCTATATGCATTGTTAGGCTATAATTCGAGTTCGAGTCTTGGAGCTTTATATTTATAGGTTAGTGTATATATTAGTAAATAAAAACATTAATGTTAGGTGCTCATGCATTTAGCAAAAAGTATCGACCACTAAGGGGTCGAAAAACACAGCAAAAAACTGCCAATAAAAATAAAGGAGCAGTTAAAAAAAAAAAGAAAAACTCTAAAACGCAATCATCGCCAGCATTCAACCAAAATGCTAGTGCAACTTTGAAGAAATTTGCGTTAGTAGAGAAAAATAAAAAACAAACAGAAGAAAAAGTGAGAAATGAAGAATATATTTTATTACATTCCGACATTATCGACGAGTTTTTAAAATTTACCGTGTGTCGATACTGTAATAATCTTGGAGCATCACACAAAGTGTCAAAAAGATTTGGACAAGCAGCAATTATTTATATTATGTGTAATACCTGTGAAGAAAAAATTTTTGAACTTTGTACAAGTCCTAAATTAAATCCTAAAGAGACAAATTCCACGTATAAAGTTAATCAACAAATGGCTGAAAGTTTTTGGAAGATAGGAGCCGGACATGCTGCTATGCAACAATGGTGTGCATCAATGTGTATGAGTGTTATGAGTCTACAAACTTATTACAAGCAACTATCAACAATATCTGTTAGAGCAGCTGAATGTAAACCTCAAGTTCTAGCTACAAGCAGAAAATTAGTGAGAGAAGTGTACGAGAAGCTATATAGTTTATCGCCAAATGAGCTTATTGATATTTTTTGTTCTTTTGATGGCACTTGGCACAAGAGAGGCTTCACTTCTAATCATGGTGTTGGTTTTGTAATTGATGTTATTACTGGACTGGTGATAGATTTCCAAGTGCTCAGCAAATACTGCCATATGTGTGTGCAAGCTGAAAAGGACTTGAACAAAGATTCGCCAGAATTTGCTGTATGGATGGAAGGCCATAAGAACGAGTGCTCCAAAAATTATACTGGTTCTTCATCCTCAATGGAAACAGCTGCAGCAGATTTAATGTGGAAAAGATCTATTGAGGAGAGTAATTTTAGATACACAACAATGCTGTCCGATGGTGACGCCAAAACTCACCTGCATTTATCTAAGCAAGATATTTATGGAGAAAATGTTGAAATAATTAAAGAAGAATGTATTAATCATGTGGCAAAGCGAATGTCATCTGCTCTTAGAGAAGAAGTAAAGAGATCAAAAGCAAAAGGTATGTTAACAAATATAATATAAACGTATAAATTTTGATTTTAATATTTTATGAAATATATTATCATAAAATTTTATAAAGGCATAACACTTGGAGGTCGAGGAAAAGGTGCTCTGACTGATAAAGTAATAGTAGCTCTAGCTAACTATTACCGTAGTGCCATAGTACGCCACAAATCAGATATTGACTCTATGAGAGGAAATATATTAGCAACTCTAATGCATTGTTCTTCAACGGATCAGAGTTTTGACCACTCAATGTGCCCTACTGGTATGCTTTTTGTGTAATTCATATTAATAAAATTGTAAATACATAATTTTCTTATACTGCCTTTTTGTTTTCAGGGGAAAAGTCATGGTGCTTCTATAATAAATCCTTAGCGAACAATCTAGTACCCCGTAGTCATGATTCGATGCCAGTTCATATAAATGAAAAAGTGGTTAAGCATATTCAACCAATATTTGAAAGGCTTTCGAATCCACAATTTTTAAGAAGATGCTGTAAAGGATTAACACAAAACAGCAATGAAGGTCTGCATTCTATTCTGTGGAAAAAGTGTCCAAAATTAAATTTTGTCTCAAGAAAGAAAATAGAAATTGCTGCTGTCAATACCGTTGCTGAATACAACTTCGGTGCAACTGAAGCAGCCAAGTCTTTGAGTGAAGTGAATAATTTTAATACGAATAAAATTAATAGTGCCAGAGACAGAAAGAGAAAGCGAATGAGTGAATACAAGAGTCAAGTAGAGCAGAAGAAGATTAGAATTAAAAAAAAATATAAATTAAGAAAGAGCGAAGAAGCTAAAGTCAGATCAGAAGGACCTACTTATGGATGTGCTCAATTTTATAGTGATAACTAAGTGTTCATGAGCTTCATAGCAAAAACTTATAAAATCAAAAAGTGAGGTTAAAAATAACAAAGTGAATCAATAAATATGTGATATGTGATGTGATCAACCTAAATAATAAAGTATTTAATAAAAAAAACCAAATATATGAAGCTAAATTAATAATAGTCGATATAAGTGTATTTTTAAATAAAACAGTGTTTTTCTCTAATATACATATTTGGAAGTTCAAAATGTTCCATGCGTCAACATATTCAAGCTACGGGGTCCAATTTTTTTTTACATATTCAACTTCTTATTTAGAATGAAAATTTGCGAGTAGATTTTGTTTTATTAAAGAAGAATAAACAAATACTGTTAATAACTAATAAAATATACCTATTTTTAAGCAAAAAAGAGGCTATTAAAAAGTAGAAGCTTATTAAAAAATTATAAATAGTGTAAAAAAAATTCTGTCTGCAAATTTCTAAAGTTTATACGTATACTAACTTGTGTGAAAAATTCAAGTTCTCTTACTCGAAGGGGTTGACGCATGGAACATTTTGAAAAATGACTATTTTAATTAAATAAATCCTTATAACATAGAATTAAAACAATATAATAAGCCCAAAATTTTCAAAAAATTGTCTTTTTTTAGTATAAACATATCCCCAAAAACTTAGCTTTGTAAATCATAAGGGAAAATATTTTTCATTTAGAGTAGAGCTCCACCTTAATGCCTCCGATCTGAAACTCAAGCTTATTTTTGCATGATTCCAATATTTACATAAATTCTTACATTTAAATCTACATTTTACACAAAATTTTTTTACTAAATATTGAATTCTCTTCAATTTGACTACATATTCGTAATCATCGTTTTTACTTTATGACGATTTGTGACCGCCATATCCAGCATATCTCCCCAAGAATGTATACTACTTTTATTGAGATGTTAATAAACCGCCGAATAGGTGAGTAAGTGGAGGGAGAGGAAGTGCCACCAGCAGGCGACCGCGAAACGCGCGATCGCGTCAGATTCGATCATAAATCTGTGATTGATCACAGCTTGTGATGATGATCTGTGATTGATGGCAGATTGTGATGATGATCTGTGATTGATGACAGATTGTGATGATGATCTGTGATTGATGACAGATTGTGATGATGATCTGTGATTGATGACAGATTGTGATTATGATCTGTGATTGATGACAGATTGTGATGATGAAGATGATAATGATTCCAAAACTCATGCTAAAAGCTGTGCTGATAGTTCCTACAAATTACTTATGAGAACCAGGAATCCCCAAAAAAAAAACTAGAAACAAAGAATTAAAGATTACAGGAAAAGGACAAACCAACAAAGCATTGTGGAAAAAATAAAAGCGAAGCAAGAAAAGCTAACTGGAACTGCAGGAGAAAGCCAATCTAGTTGCGCCATAATTTTTGTAACCATGGCGATTAGTTGTGGTACATGTCGATATTCATGTAAAAAAAATAACTATTGAAGAGAGAGAAATCGTACTTGATGAATTCTGGAAGTTACTGGTCCACATCAGGCCATGGAAGTATATTAATAAATTTACAGGAAAGAAAAAATTGGAAGATACAAAGGCTCGCCAGGTGCGCGTATCAAACTTTTTGAATGGCTCGAAAGTCCGAATAAAATTTCGCCAAAGTATATTCAATCATGCATAAATTAAAATACATACACATTATTTAAGCTAATCAAAAACATTACTTTAATATTAATGCAGGAATCAGAAATGAATGGTTTAGAAGAGTCAATAGAAAAATGATACAGTAAAAAAACAGTCTTTTCCGGCCTGACCAAAGAGAAAAGCACTCTAAAAGGTCAAAAAGAGTTTCTGATGCCATCAAAGGACAAGTTAAAATTCATATTTTGCCCTTATGTGCAGTTGAATTTTCATTACTGCCGTCAATCTACAGAAAAGACCTATTTATCAAATGGTTTGACACTAAAGACGATGTATAAAAAATATAAAGACAAAAATGATGGCATAAAAAGAATTTTCTTTTGAATTTGGGTACAGAACAACTTTTATTTTCTGATTTTGACATTGCTTTTCATAAGCCCAAGAACGACTTATGTGATATGTGCAATGCATATAGCTACTTACCTGATAGCGCCAAAATAGAGCAATCAACAAACTGCACAGTATGATCAGCACTTAGAAAATAAACACACGATATGCAAGAACCACAGATAAATTCCGAAGTATGTACTGCTTGTTTTAATGTTCAGCAGACACTTTACTTCTACAATGTACTATAGAAGAAAAGTTAATATTTATAATTTTACAATATACGAAATAAGTTCTCATCACAGATGGTAAAATGTTTGGAATGAGAGTACTGGTGACAAAGGGATCAATGAAATAAGCAGCTGCTTGTAGCTTTTTCCTAACCATACTAAAGAAAACTAAAAATCTTCATTTTCTCAAAGTGCGAGGGTCAATAAGTAAGTATCCGACTCAGCGACACGAATACGCGATCCGCGAGCGACGAACCATGCAATTGGCGGTTTTATCAACAGGAATCCAGAGACCTTCCTGAGAGGGATCTGATCATCTAAACGCGGTTTCATGATCTTCTTAGTGAAATATCCTCTAACTTTTCCAAATGCAATAATTTGTCAGCAAGTCCAGGAATAAATGGTTTTCTTCAGCAATGAATGTTTTGTTGGACTATCAGAACTCTTATAGACATTACGGCGCAATATTTAGAGTGTCTAATGCAGACTGATCCAGAATCATGCACAAAAAAATCCTTGTTCAAGACTAGTGAAATGCATAGCCCACGTTTTGACTAATTTCTTGCTCACATAGGTAGTTATTATCCATGTGCAGTTAAGAATAGGATATTCGCATATGATTGGAAAGATTTTTGTGCATGCAAGTGGACCGAAAGTTAAATTCTGTGGTTGGAATTGCTACACATTTAGTAGGCAGTCACTTGAACGACATGAAAACTACATTCTTGGACTTATTAATGTGGAGATTAAATGAACATGATTATAGGAATGCAGATCCAAGAAACCAGTTCAGAAGAATATCTGCTATTGCTTCATTTTCACTAAATTTAGCATAGGCGCGTTATTGGCTGCGTGGCTAGCAAACTAAGCTAACAGATAACACCGTTCTAGGTTCAATTTTGCGGTGAAGACAAAAGCTCGAATTTGAATTAAGTTTTTAATCGGGGAAAGAACCAAAACTCCGGCTGTCTCGGGGCAGGTTTTTCCTTGAAATTGTCCTTTAGTGTAATTTCAGATTTTCCCCTGTCGCTGAGGCTAAAGTCTGGGCGGAGTTGATTGATAGTGTTAGGGACACTCAGAGGGTAGTATAGAAATCGAGAAGTAGCCGATTCCGATGCACTAGGCATGAAAAGTTGGTCTTACCGACGGGAAATTCTCCTTGAAAAAGGACCTTTTCTGGTAAGGTATCCTGGAAAGGCTGTCGCGGCAAAAATGTGACGGAGGAGGTAAATTTGGGAAGGTAAACCAGTAAAGATGGTAAATATAGAAAATTCAAAATAGAAACAAGCGTATTATTCAAATATTAAAAATAATGTTGACACTGTACCCACCTTTTTGTAGAATATGATTTAACGGCTTTGGCATAGTATATCCACTTTACAGGTATTTGCAATTTGTCTTTTAAAAAATTCTCTTGATTTACATAGTTTGGTGAATCGTTTATATCGATATGACGTAAAAGTAAATCATTTACTGCCTTATATCTTATACTGGGATCTTTAAAATGCAATGCAACGAATATTGACCAATGCCATAGATCTAAACTTTCTAATTGAGCTGCAAAATTAGCATGTGTTAAAGATGCAGCGTATTCGGATAAATGTAAATATCCTAAGCTAGTGAGCGTTTGTTGCAAGAGCCAACTGCAACATAGAAAATATTAAAAATCATATGTTAAGAGCTGAGTTTTGAATTCAAAAAAACTGAATTATTATATTATTCAAAGTTTTACCTAAGTCTGTAATCGAATGGGTCATGTGTATAAGTCTGAGGATTTAAAATCATTTCTAATGCATGATTTCCTTTGCAGTAAAGCTTTAATAAGTGATAACATAAATCATATATATACTGGTCATTACTTATATCCATTTGATACTCTTTTTTAAAGTAATCTGGCGAGGGTCTTGGTGAAATACAATTTGTAGGCATATTTATAAAAGAAACATCGTAAAGTTCTAAAACGTCTGCTATTGACGATGTAGGCTTCGACATAAACCTGTACAGAAATTCATATAAATATATTAACACAGATAATCAATCTCGCAGAAACACTATTTTAAAAGCATGTATACAATAATTTTACATACCACAAATGTATAGCCAGAGCCTGTTTCCAATCTAAGTTTTCATAAATATTAATTGTAACATTCTGCTTACAAAATGTTGGTATTCCAGCTATTAGCATAAATAGCTTTAGTCGATCTTCAGATAAGTTTTCATCAACATTTGTATTGTGCCATAAGTCAAGTTGTTGTTTTATGAATTCACGCATTGTTAATGTTCCTCCCACTTGAGATAAAAGAAGAGCAAGACAATGATCACCATTTTCTAGAGCTCGTTTGCAAGCTTCTTCTAACTGATTAGCTGATTGATGAAAGAAAAAAAATGTATAATATGAATAAATAAAATTTATTGATCCGAATCGAAAATATATAACTTAATCAAGTAACAAAAACTGTCTAAAATTGAAAAATTTAAATAATAGAAAGCTGGAACCAACATCATCGAACGACTTAAATTGAAACAATTTCAGGAAGCAAAATAACCGCGTTAACTTAAAAAATAATTAATTTTCAAAATTTCGGAAATATCTTCAATGATTTAAAAATGTTTGCACTTTGAAAATATATGAGTAATTTACTGTGAAATTCAACATGAAATTGTTAACTCTATCAAAAAATAATTGGAAATTGTTTAAGAATATGTCACGGGATCTCATGAGTTTTTTTTATATTTTTTCCATAATCTGCCTTCGCGTTCCAGAGGGTCAAATGTTATGAAATCAGTGATTTTTACATTTTTTGTCTTCTGATTCTGTAACGCGAGGAAAGTTTATGGAAAAAATATAAAAAAATTCATGAGATCCCGTGACATGTTCTTAAACAATTTCCAATTATTTTTTGATAGAGTTAACAATTTCATGTTCAATTTCACAGTGAATTACCCATATACTACATGGAGAGAAAAATGTTGTATTTTCTAAGATTTATTATACTAAAAATTACAATGCATTGTAAGAAAGGTGCGACAGACTAGCTCTATATTTAGTTTTACTATGTAACATTAGAGTGGCGCTTATTTCTCAAATCGCTTGAATACTAGCTCTCTTGTCGAAAATCAATTGGTTCTATTTAAAAAATATGAATGCAGCAAAAAAACAAAATACAAAATCTTTTAGCTAGGCCGACTTTAAAAAACGCTTTTTTCAATTTTTATTCAAAATTATCTTGTCTGGGAGTTACTATTTCTTTCTTCTATGTTCCTATCTACATAGATTAGTTATTAGTGTAACGAGAGACAGGGTTTCGAGAAGCAGTCCTAGATAAAACAAATTTTTTTTGGTCCAGGTATGGAGTTGTATTACAATAAAAAATATCACAAACAGTATCTTTTTCGCGGTATTTATTTCTCTCCCCCCCTCGCTCTCTCTCTCTCTCTCTCTCTCTCTCTCTCTCTCTTTCTTCTCTCTCTCTCTCTCTCTCTCTCTCTCTCACACACACACACACAAAATAAAGAAAAGACTTTATTTCGGTTGGACTGAGAATAAAGCACGACTATCTGTGGTATAAGCAGCCCACGGATAGCCACCCAGGGCTATAAACAAACATAAAATATTAGAATAAAATGATCGAATGAATATGGAATATGAGGGTATGATGAAAGAGCGTATTCGCGTTTTAAGGAGGTTCCTCAGGTCTACGAATAAGAGATATTGTTAGAAGAGCGTTCGCACCTATAATGTACTCGCGCTCATTCTCTCTCTCTCCTGTAAGTATCCGAGGAAGACGGTCGTGCCAGACAACGCATCACAATACTTAATAAAGTTCCTTATTATTATGAATAAAACTTCACTCATTTCACGACCTCGACATGGTAGTAGAGCATGGTTGCAACATTGTTTTATATATCTTCGTTGTACTCTCGACAACAAAGTATATTAATACGAAGTATACAGTAAAAGTGAGGCGAGAGAGCGACGTGGAAACTCGGAAGTGTTCCAATGAAAAATAATCGAACTAAGAGGAGTTCGAAGAAAAAATATAGATTTTAATTCTATTTTTATACTTAAATATATGTACGCTAATGCATATTTGATGACCCGGGTGCAGGATATTAAGGGGTTATGACAGTGTTAAATCCTGAAAAAAAAAACAAAATTATTAGTATCATAAAAAATTAATATATATGTAAGTGCTCCAAAAATTATATTTTTCCTTCAAAATATAAGTATTATACACCACTTTTATGCACTAGAAATTTGCATTAAGTGAGTGTAATACTTGATAACAATTAAAGGTATTTACTTACCAAAAAACATGATTTTCATCATTTTTCTGGACTTGCCGCAACCTTCTGGATGAACCGTACCATCAATCTTGATGAAACAAAGTGAAAAATGTTCCTTATGAGTGTCCTCACAAACTGAGTGGAACAGATTTCTAAAAAACACAAAATTCATACAATTAGTTATACTTATATTGATAATATTAGTAATTATAGTGAATGTTACATATGTAACCATACGTAACATTCACTTTTGACTTATCTTTGATAATTCTGCTCCACTCAGTTTGTGGAGAAACCTATTCCAAAGATTTCTCCAAAATTTGAGCCCAATTGGTTGACCCGTTCCTGAGAAAACCTACGGCAAGTGAAAAAAAGTCATGAAAAAACTAATTTTGAGTAAAAGGCATTTAAAGTTTTACTTAATATTTAATAAAATAAAATGTACTTACAAATAGTTTTCAGCGTCTAGACCTAATATTATCCAAAAGTAGTCATCTGAGGATGGTGTCTGGAGAGTAGGTCCTTACAAAAAGCTTCTTTATGGAAGCTTATGTCTGCTGAAACAAAAATTGAAAATAGGTTAAAAAATTAAATTTACACATTTTTAAATGTTTCTATAATTCAAACTCAAAGTATGGAAAATTTATGTAAAAAATTATTTAACATACTTTGAGTTGAAGTATTTTTAAACTGTTTTTAAAAAAAAAATTCATAAACATGAAAATATACTCACAAATGCCATTGCTCATCCATGTAGTGATGTAGTAAAAAGAGCAGAAGAAATGCACACTAGAAGCTAGAAGGATATTTGTCCGGATGTGATTTGTGAAAAGTAGGTCAGAGAACAGCTGATCAGCTGTTGAGCTAGCAGCAGACTAAACTAGACTTAGATGCTCATGTGCATGTGCAAAAAATGCACATAAAAAAAACTAAAAAAGCTGCTAGCTACTCTCTGAACAAATTTTCAGCAGATTTTGTGCAATGTGAGTGTATGTGTTGTTGAAGTGATGTGAAGCTTGTAGTGTTCATGCTAGTTTCAGTGTTTGGTTAGGAGTGTTGTATAGGGTATGTGTGAAAATGTTTGTTTGTGAAATCAGTGTGCTCCAGCTGAGTAGGAATCATCATCTGGATTATTTCTCCTTCTCTTAGCTTTTCGAGCATCTAGAGTGGATTCCAGTGCTCTCTTATCTGACCAAAAGAGACGCTGTTCATCAGCACTCTTTGCCTAGTCTACTGCAGAAAGTCCTGGATTAACGTTAAAGCCCTTCATCACCTCAAGTATTCCTGCTTTTCCATCGTTGAAGGAAGCAACTGCGATGTAAATGCCAATCTCCAAGACTGCGAGGCCACTGAAACTTTCCTTGGGCACGAGCTTCCAAATGGATTGATTGAAGCTTTCATTGCTGTTCTGTGTGAAGCCTCCAACGTATCTCTCCAGTAAATCAGCTTGTGTCAAGTCCTGGTAAATTGGCTTGATTGCATCCATGATGGCCCCAGGAATACTATCTCGGTGGTGAAAAGTTTTAAGTTTCTTTTTGGCTTTGGCTACTTGCCATTTACACCAACTGTCTGGTCCTGGCGGGCAAAGGTGATGTCTTGGCTCCTTGTCTGTTGATCCTTTATGGTAAAATGTCGCCCAGATGGCATTGGACATTTCTTCAACAGAACGATGATGGCCTCTGATGGCATTGCCATAATACTGAGTCAGCTGGTCGACTCTTTGAGCTGTAAGACGGTTCTTCCCACCAATGCCTAGACCATCAGATAGTTTTTGGCCAGCCAAACTCTTCTTCAGATTTCTCAATCTCGTCCCCATCCTCTTCTGTACATGGCCAACACATTCCTTCTTCTTGATGACAAAATCTTCTCCATAAGGCTTGGCATCGCAGAGAGCCTTGAATACTTTCGAGTCACCATCTCCTATGTAGTTCTTATACTTGATTCCATGGTTTGCCTCTGATCTTCTGAACATTTCCACGATGCCATCTACTTCCATTTTTCCAGAACTTCCTTGATGATTGGCCGAGCACTGGTCTTGATGTGCTTCAAACCACTCTCTGTACTCTTCAGTGTCGTTCTCTTGATGCGCATCACAAGCCTTGCAAAATGATTGCTTCGGTGCAACATCAATCACTTTGCCAGTATCGTTGCGGATCAATGCTGATACTCCTTGAAGGGAAGAAAATCCTCGTTTCCTCCAAGATCCGTCACCAGATACAGTGTCACAGCCATTCTCTTGAGTCTCACCTGTGCTACTACTGCAACCTTCTTGCGCAGCTGCTTTCATAGACTCAATAGCTACTTTTTTATTCGAAATTTTCAATTCATGATTGATGTTTCCAAAATAACTATGAGCAACTGGTGGTAAAAAATCCATGATTCCACAAAAGGTTTTTAAACCAGTGTGTCCATGACCAAGAGCTCGCATTCCTAACACTACTCTTTTATTTATTTCAAAGGCATTTTGTTTAGTGCCAATTTGTCTACTCGAGTCTATGAATGCAACTTTATAGCAGTTGGTGCAAGTAATAGATAGCTTGCTACCAAGGCCTCTGATATTAACTTCATTGAAAATATCACCGCCACAATTTTTGCAAGCCAGGAATTCCTGTAATCCTGGTAAAAGTAACGAAGTGTCAAATATTCTATACTGAATAGGACCAGCTTGTACATAACTTGATTTTAATTTTTGTCTTGATCTCGAAACAGGAATTTCTGGCTGTGCAATTTCTGGTTGCGTAGCTGCTGTACCTGATGTTGATGGTTCCGGAGGGATTCTGTTTGGAGGTCTTGTAGTAGATGTTGAAGGAAGCGTTTCTCTCTCTGGTGGGGCTTCTGCAGTAGATGTTGAAGGAACTGCTTCAGGCGATGCTTCATTTCTTGAAGGGATGGAGGTTGACGATGGTTGATCTCCAAAAAATCTCTGTTGCCTCCTCTTCTTTCTTCCAAACCTGCGCTTTCCATGTGCAGATGAGCCTGGATTTCTATTTCTTGAACCACTCATCTTGTTTTTTTTTAACAAATCTTGAATTTTCACTAGTACACTTCACGTGCAAAAAACTTGATTTTAAACTAAATAAAATACTAGAGCAATTTTCAGTTAAAATTATTAGGTTATAACTAAAATCTTAACTGAAAAACCGATCTCAATATTATTTAGTTAAACTCAAATAAAGTCACTGTTTATTATTAAATAAAAACTTCAATAACCTGCAAGTAGAATGGTAAAACAGGATTCTGGCTAAAGTACCATTCACTGTGTATAGGCATTCACCTCCGTCGATAACCGCCAAATTTAAAATTTTCAGAATGCGTCGTACATTGGAATACACATTCCAATGTGTCTTCCTCTTTTAGAAACGTGATGATATATATTAAATATTATATACTTTTTCAATAAAAACACTTTCAAAGCATAAAAATTGTATTTATCGAAAAATATGCAATTTTGGAAAATCATGAATTTTTTTTTTAGTATTATGCCTATAATTTTTAAAAAAAATTTTGTATCGAAAAACGGCTTTCGGGAGCATATTCTATGTTAAATTTGCTACAAAAAAAGCAAATAAAAAAAAATCGATTTTTTGGAAATTCTAACACTGTCATAACCCCTTAATTCATAATGGTACTCGATACTGAAAATAAAATCAAAGTTATCAATACCAATTTATTATCAAAATATTATAATATTTATAATTATTTTTGCTACTTACCATTAATATATACTGTAAAGGTTCTTGAAAACATACCCAATGACAATCTTCAAAATTAATATGAAAGTCTAATCAACCCATTTACCTGTAAATAAACAACACAACTAAATCTTTATAAATGCAACTACTAATAACTAGTCTATAATACTTACCTGAATTCTTCTTGTAGAAGTTTTTAAACTTTCTATCCACACTGGTGTACAGTAGTAACAGGTTATAAGTAGCAGTAGACAAATACATTACCACATGGTGATTTGAAGAGTGGATCAAAATGCAAACAGCTGTTTCTTAGGGAAACGGCTGTTTCTTGTTTCTTGTTTGTTGTTAACAGAACTTAATCTGATTTATTGTCGCTGTGCGGTACAACATATTCGATGGCAATTTCAAAACTATTAAATTCTTTTACTGCATGCAAATTTAAATTTTCTTTACTTTATGAGATTGTAGTTTTATGTTGTTTAAAAAAACCAAACTAAGAAAAAAAATTGCGATTGTACGAAAATTGGTTATTTAGCAGTTTGTTCTAGGTTAATGATTTTTTGAGAAAGAAATTTTTTGTAAAACGAATTTATATTGTATTTTCGACTAAATTCTGTATCAAAATCTTGTACTAGAGGTGTTTGAAAAATCTTGTTGAATAATTAAGTCGTAATCGAATTTAAATATCCAAAATCGATAATTTTTCGTAAATTAGTAAAAAAATTTTTTTTAGTTTTTTATCTGTATTTTCGTGGCAAAATCTTTTTATGAAAAACAACTTTGACCACCTTATTCTACGGACCATTAACTATGAAACTAGTAAATAAAAAAAATCGACATATTGATCATTTTAACTCAGGCATAACCCCTTAAATGGACCGCACCATACAACTGGTTATGGCGGAGAAAAATACTTCTTAACTTTTGTGGATGATTATAGTAAAAACACTAATCTGATTATACTAAATAAACAAATCAAATATTTTGTATTAAACTATAAGTCTGAAACTGCAAGTTGTTTTATAGAATTTGTTAACTTAGTAGAAAATAAGTTCAATAAAAGAGTTAAGAAAATACAGTGCGAAAATGGCAAAGAATATCTGAATAAGAAGATTAATAATTGTATTAGATGTAAAGGAATATAATTATTACTATGTCCTCCATACACACATGAATTTGCATGGTGTAGCCGAGAGATACAATAGGTCCGCAATGGACATAGGTAGATATTTGCAAAGAGAACCAAATATAAATAGTTGATATTGGCCGGAAATTATTAAAACGGTAGCTCATTTAAAAAATCGTACGGTAGTCAATACAGCAGAAAACAAAACTCCTTATGAAATATTCTTTGGTACAAAGCCAAATGTTGAACATTTAAAAATTTATGATAGCAAAGTCTTCGTCAGAATCCTAGAAGTAAAAAGAAAAATTAAATGGGATGACAAAAAGAAAACGGTTATAGAGTATTAGTAAATAATAAAATAATAAATATTAGACACGTACAGGTTGTCGAAGAAGACACAACAATAATTTGTCTTAACGAGTCAGACGAAAAAAATGATAGTCATGAATCTGGAAATTCTGAAAGCGATTCAAAAGAGTACGATAGTGTTGATATCAACACGAACAAAAATCTATTTATCCCTACCTCTTCTCTCGAGAAAGGTAGATATAATGGCTTTATTACAGATACCAATGATACAAATTATCTGAATAAAAATGAATGTTATTTGAAAGAACCAAGAAGGTCAAATCGAAAGAAAAGTCCTGTAAATAGATACGGTGATCCTATACACACTTTATCTATGTAAATAGCATCGATGCAAACGTACGAAATACAGTCGAGGAGGCGTTAAACTAGAATGAATCAAAAGAATGGAAAACTAGCGCGCCACAGTCGGTTTTCCTCCGAAAGACCTCCGTCTTTCCGAAAGACCTCCGTGGCTTGCCCCGCCTTGCATCGCTCCGCGATGCAAGGCATGCAAAACGCGAAACGAAACGCGCGAAGCGCGTTTCGCTTCGCGTCTTGCATTTAAGGCACGACCGACGCTCGCGCTTCGCGCTCGCCCACTGTTCGCGCTTCGCGCTCACCTGGTATCCCTACATTTGTGTTTCGCGCTCACCTGGTTTTTTTGTATAAATGGGATTGAGCCCAAATTTATTCTGTCGTGATATCAATGTAGAAAGAGTTTATAAAAAAAAATTTGGATTGATTGTAATTAATTTCGCAGAGATAATCGTGGCCAACTGAAATTTTTCTTTAAATATTCAGTTTTTTTAGTTTTATAATGTGTTAAATCATTCTAAGCGTATAATTATTCCGGTAAAAAATTGTATTTTCGAAATATCTATAAGTTTTATGTTGAGTATTTTTATGTAAAACACATACCTGAAAAGTTTTATTTTGAAAAACGAATTATTTTAGTATTAAAATTCGATTTTGGCTTGTTAACTTGAATTCTAAGCATTTTCGATTATTTATGTAAATAGGAAAAAGTTGTATTTTTTAAAGATTTACAACATTTACATTTAACTTTTTTGTGTAAAATGCTTAGAATTTGAGTTATGACCAAAAAACCGTTTTTCGAAATTCTAAAACATGTTCGCATATTTTTTGTATGAATGGGATTAAGTCCAATTTCCTTCTGTCACGATATTAGCATAGGTCGAGTTTGTAAAAAAAAATTTAGCTCGATTGGAGTTAATTTCGCAGAGATAATCGAGATAAACTAAAATTTTTATTTAAAAAAAAATCAGTTTTGGGGTTTTATAAAATATTGAATCATTCTAAGCGTATAATTATTCCGGTAAAAAATTGTATTTTTAAAATATCTATAACTTATATGTTGAACGTTTTTCTGTAAAACATATGCGTAAAAAGTTTTATTATGAAAAACGAACTATTTTAATGTAAAAAATTCGATTTTAGCTTCTTAATTTGAACTCTAAGCATTTTCGAGTGTTCATGTTAATAGGAAAAAGTTGTGTTTTTTTGAGATGTACAACATTTCCGTTTAACTTTTTTGTGTAAAATGCTTAGAATTTGAGTTATGATAAAAAAACCGTTTGTAGAATTAAGCATAAAGAGCTACCATTTCAACAATATATCGGTAATCGAGAAAAGAAAAAAAACGTTTTTTTGTACATATAAGAGTTGTATTCTCCTAAATTTTCAGCCCGATTGGTCGACAATTGGCTGAGATATCGCTGATTACAATTTTTACGATGGTGAAACTATAAGGCATTCCCGCCTTGCGGTCGTGCCTAAAAACAATGAACTCTGAAATTGAAAGTCTTATGAAAAATAAAACTTAGACATTAGTTGACAAACCAGTAAATAAAAAAGTTATTGATGTCAAATGGATATTCCAAAGAAAAAATGAAAATACTTACAAAGCTAGATCAGTAGTGCGAGGCTTTCAACAAAGAGAACATATCGAAAATGTTTGTTCACCGATAGGTAAGATGCATACGTTAAAAATTTTATTATTATATTGTTGCAAAAATGATTTGCTCATTGATCAAATGGATGTAGAAACTGCTTTTTTGAACGGCGACGTAATTTCGGAAGTATACGTAAATCAACCAGAAGGGTATGAAATAGGAAAGAACAAAGTTTGTAAACTACAAAAAGCACTATAGGGTTTAAGAGAAAGTCCGAGAGCTTGGTACAATTGTTTTCATAAATACATGGAAAAATTAAAATTCGTGAGAAGCAAACATGAATATTATTTATATGTAAACAATGCAAGCAGAGATTCAATATATGTACTAGTTTTTGTAGACGATTTATTAATTTGTTATAAAAATAGAAATAAAATAAATGAAATAAAAACAAAATTAATGGAAAATTTCTCAATGAAAGATTTAAGGGAAGTCAGCCAATATATAGGAATAAATATTAATTATAATAAGAATGCAAGATTATACAAGACTCGTATGGAAACAAGTCTAAAATTAGAAAAAGCGACTGAACAAAACGAGTTAATAAAGTATAGAAACTCAATAGGAGAATTACTATATATAAGGACTGGAACGAGACCAGATATTTCATACAGTATAAATTACTTGAGTAGATTCCAAAGCTGTTATAATGAAACTCACTTTAAATATGCTATGAGAGTATTAAAATATTTACTGAATACTAAAGATCTCAAATTAAAGTATTTCAATAACTTAAAGTGTGATATATTAGATTGCATGGTAGATTCAGATTTCGCTGGAGATAACTTAGATAGAAAATCCACAACTGGATATATTATAAGATTTTATGGAAATCTGATTTATTGGAAAACAGATAAACAGAAAAATGTAACAAAATGTTCAACCTTTGCTGAATATACTGTAATGTCAGAAGCAGTAACTGTTCTCTTTCGAGAATGCGTGCAAAGGCCGTAAATGAAGTGACTGAAAATGCGGGTAAAATCAAAGTATATTTTAGAGATCTAGAAAGCAATGGTCTTTTCAGTACCAAATACAAATCTAGACTGACTGCGGCCGCTGCTACAGTCGCCTTCGTCACCAGCACGTCGAGCCGCCGCTCGCCGCTGGGATTCGAGAAAATGTATATTTTTTTTATCGCATGTACAATGGGCCCTTTTCGGGGCTTTCGCTGCGTTCGAACTTCGAGTCCAAGCCGTCATAAAATTTGACGCCCCGCAGTACGCCGCGCGCCGCCACATGTTTAGGCTTAGCGTGGGCCTCTCCGCTTTCCTTCGGGAAAGCACTTTCGCTCGCTCGTTCGCGATTTAGTCACTGTCTATATACAAATATAATTTATACGCTTCTTCCTCTCGCATTTGCCCAGGCATAGCCTGTGATGTGGGAAAAACTCGACGTTTTTGTTTCGTCGAGAAAACCCACACCGAGAGAAAGAATTACAAATTCGTCTATACTAAGCCTACCCGTGCACTACCGACTATGTATACGTTGCATTCATTCTACCCCGCAATAGGCCGCACTTCTTCAAGGCGTACCTCTCTCGAGTACGACGTCTCTGTGGCCCCCAGAGCACGAGAGAAACCTTCGCCTCTCTCGCCTAAGAGCTACATGGACAGTGTAGCGCCTCCGCTTATAAGTCGTTCTTGCGATACGCATCGACTATAGAGGTAGCGGCAATCACGGAACTATAGACTGTGACCCGCGAGCCTACACTACGATTTCTAAAGAATCGTAGTGTCGAGACATCTATCCATAAGAGTATGCGAGGTGTCGGGAACATTTCTCCCCCCGTACAAAATCTACGGGTTTTGTACTCCTGTGAATTTAATCAATTTTCTAGCAGGTCTTTTAAAGTTGCCCGTAGCTGTTCTAAATTCTGCCACACGGACCTGACCGTCAGATCCTGGAAAAACGCGCTCAATCACACCTTTACGCCATTCATTCCGGTTAACAGTACCATCTAGTATTAAAACTATATCACCTATCTTTAGAGGAGGTTCGCGCTCACGCCACTTCTTTCTAGGAATTAAAGTCGGTAGAAATTCTCTAATCCATCTTTGCCAAAATATATCTGCATAAAATTGAGCGATTCTCCATTGTTGCCGCGGACATTTAGCTTGTTTAGCGTACTTTGTTAAACGAATTTCTCCTGGAGAAGTTCCTAGCAAGAAATGGTTAGGCGTCAAGGCCTCCTCGTCGCGCGGATCTACCGATACATGAGTGAGTGGACGTGAATTAATACTATGTTCGATTTCAGCTAGGATCGTTGAAAGAATTTCTTTTCGTGGCGCTTGCTCCTTCAACGTGTATGCTAACGCGATTTTTACTGATCTTATCTGACGCTCCCACACCTCACCCATGTGTGACACAGTTGGCGGATTAAACTTCCAAACTATCTTATTTTTCATGGCGAAGTTGTCAATCTCAGTGCGCTTAATTTCATTAATAGCCGCGGCTAATTCCCTGCTCATACCTTTAAAATTTGTCCCATTATCTGAATAAATGTATGAAGGTGTCCCTCTTAAAGCCGCAAATCTACGAAAAGCCATGATTGCCGAGTCTGTGCTTAAACTATGGGCTAACTCTATTCGTGTCGCTCGCGTAGTCAGACAACTGAAAAGAACTCCCCAACGTTTCTCGTGCCTTCTACCGATTATTACTTGTAACGGCCCGAAGTAATCAATTCCGCAATGCGTAAATGGGCGTTGATACTCGGCTAATCTCCTTGGAGGTAAATTTCCCATCCTCGGATTTGCTGGCATACCACGTTTGATCTTACATATAATGCAGTTAGCAATTATACTCTTTAACGCCTGACGCAAACCTGTAATTCAAAATTTTTGGCGCAACTCGTTTATTACCGTTTCATGGCTCGCGTGATAAAATTTCTTGTGATACTCTTTAATTATTAGTCTCGTATATACTTCTTTGGAATCTAAAACAATTGGATGAATCGAAAACACTTCAGTCGGAAAATTTTTCAAATCGAAATTACTCAAACGTCCTTCGGCGCGTAAAATGCCTGTATCGTCTAAGAACGGATTTACAAACGCGATTTTGCTATTTTTAGGAATTTCCTTATTATTGTTTATAGCGGCTATTTCTGCTGAAAATGAACTTAATTGACTTTCTTTCAAACATATTGATTCGGCCTCATCTTTACGTTCTACAGGAGTTCTTTTCCGTTTCAACCAAATATCTTTAGCTTCTAAAGCGCGCGTCAAGGCGGATATTAATCGGAAACGTGCAGAAAAACGCGAAAAATTGACAATGGGTGTATGCACTGCTACCCTCGCAACAATCTGAGCATTATATTCTAAATCAGTCGTACTATGATCCGCTTGAATTCTTTCTTTTGGCCACAGCGATTCGTCTTCGCGTAAAAATGACGGACCCGTTAACCACCGACTTCCTTTATCAAGTGCGTTGGGAGCTGTTCTAGTACCATCGTCTGCTGGATTATCTTTAGTTGAAACCCATTTCCATTCTATAACGTCCGAGTTTTCGCGTATTTCACTAAGACGATTAGCTACAAAAATTTTAAAATCTCGTGGATCTTTTTTAATCCAATGCAAAACAGTTCTCGAATCAAACCAAAATACGCGGCGTGAAATAACAAATTCGTGTTCTTGAGCAATAGTTTTAGCTAATCGTGTAGCCAGAAGGGCTGCCTGTAATTCTAAATGAGGAATTGACATAACTTTTAAAGGAGCGACGCGACTTTTAGACATTATAAAAGAAACATGATATGTATTGTTTTGTAAATAAAATCGCCAATAAGCTACGGTGGCAAAAGCTTGAGTACTCGCGTCACAGAAGACATGTAATTCGGCTTTTTTAACTTGAAAATTTTTAATTTGATAGCATCGCGGTATACTACAGATTTTAACTTTTTCTAAACCAGCTAACCACTGTCGCCAAAGTATAAACTCTTCATCTTTGCAATGTCTCGTCCCATTTAATTCCACTCGACCAGATTTTCTGCATTAATATACGCGATTGTATTGTAAATGGAGTTAAAAAACCTAAAGGGTCAAAGACCGACATTATTACACTTAAAAACTGTCTTTTGCTAGGTCGCTTCTGTCCGGTGACATATTCCTGACTTATTTTATCACTATTGAAATTAAACTTTAATTCATCTGACGCGTTGCACTACTTGAGACCTAAAACTTTTTCATCGTTCGCGTTATTTAAATCTATTTTTATCAGCTGATTTGCATCGTTAACTGCACTAATATTTTCTAAAATTTCCGGCGCATTACTAGTTCAACCGTGCATCTCCCAATTTGCAAATTCATTAATAATTATCGCCTGACGTACCCGCTGTTAAGCTTCGTCAATCGTTTCACAGCTGTCTAAAAAACCGTCCATATAACAATTTTCTATTAAACTATTCGTGGTGGCGGGAAAAGATGAAAGATATTTAGATGCGTTTTTATTCTTAATAAAAATCGCGGAACATGGCGACGACTTTGCACCGAATAACATAGATGTCATTACGTATTCTGTTGGTTGAGCATTTCTATCCGCGCCTCGCTATAAAAATCTTTGCGCGTCTTGATCTTCTTTACGCATTTTTATTTTCATAAACATATCACGGATGTCAGCTTTTATCGCAAATGCAAAGTGTCTAAAGCGCATCAAAACATTGAGAAGTGATTTTAATAAATCCGGCCCTGTTAATAAAAGCTCGTTGAAACTAATACCGTTTTCTTTAGCCGCTGCGTCGTGTACTATTCGAATTTTTCCCGATTTATTAATGTTAGTCACGCCGAAAAATGGTAAATAACATAATCTAGATCCCGTCGGAACTGACTCAGTTTTTTGAGCAAAACCGGACTCAAAAATTTTATCCATCTGTTTATAAAACATTTGTGCGTACTCTGGATTACGATCGAGTTTTTTCTCTATCTGCATTAATCTACTCTGAGCTGTGAATCGACCGTTCGAAATTTTCTCGACCTTGTCTGATTTCCACGGTAAACCAATTTCCCATTCTTTGCCATTATGTAAACTAGTCGTTTCTAAAATGTGTAATGCTCGTCTATCTTCTTGCTTGAATTTAATATGCGAATTTACTCCTAGCGTTTCAATATCAAAATATTGTTTTATTAATGTCAAATTCGTCATCTCTATGTTCTTGTTTATTCGTTAACTGCTTCTTATTCTTCACTTTAGTGATAACCGCTGAAAAAGCTGATTTATTTCCCAGTAAATTCCCATGAATCACCCAACCTAATTCGCACCGAGATACCATCAAATCGCGATTTATTTCTTTATACTCGTGTGTAATAATAAGCCTAATATTATCCTGACCTATTAACATTTGAGGAGTCGCATCATAAGGTTTCGTTTTGATTCCCGTTTTATTCGCACAAAGATCAACAATTTCATCATTCACGCATTGAGCCGGTAAGCCTAAATTCTTTATAACTAATACATTATTAACCGCATAATTTCTATTTTCTGCTGCTAGATTTAAACGCACTCTTTTATTACAAACGGCAATCGCACCCTCACCCCCTATTCCTTTCAAACGTATGCTCGCGCGAGTACTGACTACTCCGATTTCTTTAATAACTTCCTCGTTTATAATAGTTACGGTCGATCCGTCGTCTGATAGCGCATATATTAATTTTGAACTGCGCGTGCCCTTAATTTCTATCGGAATTAACTTCAAAAAAGCGCGTTTATCTAGTCAACTTTCATCGTTACTGTGCGTTGAAGTACTCGCACCCGTTGCTTCTACATTACGATCTTCTGACTTTTCGCTTTTATTCTTCTTCGCATCGCTATGCAATAGAGGGTGATGTTTGCGACTGCATTTTTTACAACCTTCTTTTTTACAAGAATCTTTGTTGTGACCGGCATTTAAGCAATTAAAACACAATCGCTTAGAGCGAACTATTTTTCATCGCTTGTTCACGTGCATTTTTGGAAGGCTTCGACACTCAGATGTTTTATGATTATCGACTTCGCAGATTGAATAAGAAGTCCGCCCCATTTTCGGTACTTCCTCTGACTCTTCGTCCTTACTAATTGTCGCGCACACACGTTTGTCGGACCTACGCGCGTCGCGTGAATCTACTTTTTTATAATCAGTCGATTTATCGAACACCATTATTCCGGCAACAATTATTATTTCGGCCTCTTTATATATGAAGTCTGCAATCTTTTCTAAATCGGGAGTAACTCTACCAACGCCTGCCGAGTATTTTGCATAGCTATACGCTAGCGACTCCGGTAATTTCCCTGCTAATCTATCTGCTAGCTCTGGGCTGTGCATATAACCTGATGTATTATCGAGCGATTTAATTGCAGATACCGCTGCATTCAAACGCGTAGCAAATTCAACTAAGTTTACTTCGTGTCTCTTTACGCTCGGCAGGTCTCTTAATTCTCTCAAAATCTTTTCTAATACTAGCTTCGCGTTGCCAAATCTCATCTCGAGTGTTAATTACGCGATCTGAACTTACGCCGGCCATTAGCAATGGTTGTGCCGCGTCGCGCGCGCTTCCTTTTAAAGCTTCTGAGAAACGCATACTGTTTTCTTCGTCGGTGAAATTGCAAAGAATCGTGGACATTTCGAACGATTTTTTAAACTGCATCCATTCTAACAGGAACAGTAACCGAAGTAATATTTAAAAAAAATCTGTTAAATGAAATATTCAATGAAAAATTCGACAAACGAATAAAAATATATGAAGATAATTCAAGTGTAATAGCAATTGCAAAATTTGGAAATTATACAAAAAATGCAAAGCACATCGAAGTGAAATATTTTTATGTACATGAATATTACGAAAAAGGAATAATTGATATAATAAAAATTTATTCAGAATTAAATCTAACTGATATGTTGACTAAAAATTTGAACAAAGCAAAATTTATCAAAAATAGAAAAGCGATACATATAAATGAATAGTGTAAAGATCGACAAGACTACACGTAAAAACGAAGATCATAAATTTAAGGAGGAGTGTTGAATATTATGTAAATATTATAATCTCCGTTTATTAATACTCAAATTGATACTTGTTGCGCCTTCTCTTAGACAACGGTATTTTTGTACAGAGATAAGCGCGACCGCGAGAACACGACTATTAAGATTGTATATGTAAACATATGTGTATATGGTATACACTATAGAGAAGAGCGTTCGCACTTATAATGTACTCACGCTCATTCTCTCTGTCTTCTGTAAGTCTCTGAGGAAGATGGTCGTGCCAGACGACGCATCACATTACTTAATCAAGTTCCTTATTATTATAAATAAAACCCCACTCACATAAAAATTACGTACATTTAAGAATTGATGAAAAAAATCATTAAAAACGATTTTTTTGCAATCTTGAAATGCTCATAATTTTTCATCCGAGTAGTCTTTTGTAACGACTTTTAGCTTAAATTAAAGCTCTTTTATTATGCTTTCATGATTTTATAATCATATTTTTAATGTTCATAATCAAAATTACGCTGAAGATTATTTATTAATTTATTTACCAAATTTACAATTTTGAATTATGTACGAGCCAATTGAACTTTTGAGAAACTCCGTACTCCAAGCGAATTAGAGTTAAACTGAGCAGTAGAAAGGTTGAATAAAAGGTTAGAATTATTGCTTTCAAAGGTGATTCAAAAAATATTATGAAGATGACGTGCCGTTCATTTGCACCTGCGACCGTTCGTCGACCTTTTAAGAAACTTAGTCGGCCAAATGACTGTAAATTTTATAGAAAGATCATAAAAAATGAATATTCTTGTCCAATCCATAAAAATTAGTTGGTCAATAATCAGTTTTATCATCTATTTATGAGATTCATAAGTAAAATAAAGAATATAGCTCAAAATGAAGGAAAACCACAATTTCTTCTCAGTTCCCTGCAAAATTAGTCAACTCCTTTTTAAAAAGATTTTACTTTTTTTTCTTAAAATCCTTCTAACTTTTGATCCACGCATCCATTTGCAACGCTCGACACGTCAAACAAAAGGTCTTTTCTTGTACTTTTTAATTACTTGAAGCGTTTTTTCTTTTCGTTGATGAGCTGTATATATGCTTTTCAAATAGATCGGTTTTTGAAAGCATATATATAGCACACTACCTAATATATTTAAAACTTAGAGCAATCAGCTTTAATTTAAGTTATTAAGCTTTCAATACGCACGACTAGATCAAAAGTTAGTAGCGTTTAAAGAAAGGGAAAAATCGTTGGATTTTCCAAAATCAAATGTAATTCTTGTGAAGCAACAAATAAGGTAGAAACAAGTAACAAAAATGAAAGCGGCAAATTAGAAGTTACTACATCTGTTGTTCTGGGTAAATATTGAATATTACAATACTATAATTTATTAAATTTATAAGTTAGAATAAAATACATTTCAAATTATACACATATTCCTTGTAATGAATTATTACGTTACCGGAGCTGTACATGCAGGCGTTGTAAATATCAATTTAAACAAAGTTCTTGCATGCGCAAATCTACCGAGTATCTCAAAATGTTTGTACAAGCAGTACGAGACGATGGTAGGGGCAGCGATTGAAAATGAAGCTAAAATCAGCTGTATATAAGCTGCTGTCTCTCTCTCTCTCTCTCTCTCTCTCTCTCTCTCTCTCTCTCTCTCTCTCTCTCTCATAGGCTGGGCTGAGAGGAACGGTCTGCAAATAAACGGCAGCAAAACCAAGGCCATCTGGTTTGGCTCGCGCAGCTTCATAAGTAGAGTGGAAACTCAAACCCTCCCTCCTATCACTGTCGAAGGTCAATTCATCGCGCCGAGCAACACACTTAAGCTTCTCGGCGTTACCTTCGACAGCACCCTCACCCTGCGCGAGCAATGCTCCATCTCTGCTGCTCACTGCTTCGGGGCTCTATCTC
The DNA here is from genome assembly GCA_018906965.1 of Philotrypesis tridentata. Taxonomy (NCBI): domain Eukaryota; kingdom Metazoa; phylum Arthropoda; class Insecta; order Hymenoptera; family Pteromalidae; genus Philotrypesis; species Philotrypesis tridentata. Next base: position 61,896 of record JACCIB010000438.1, on the reverse strand, counting down.
GCCTGCGCAGAAGCGCGTTTTTTCTGCCGAAAGCCACCAAACTTACTCTCGTGAAAACTCTAGTTTTCCCGCATCTTGAGTACTGCCCGGGTCTTTTTCTCGGCCTTACTGATGAGCGAGTGGGTCAGCTGAAGCGCTGTAAAAACGCTGCTCTTCGCTTTGTCGATGGGCTTAGAAAATCTGATCACATCTCCCCGTCTTACCGCAAGTACGGTATCCTATCGTACCGCTGTCGCCGCAAATTTCTTGTACTGAAGCTGCTTGCGCTTATACTCAAGACAGCCACCCCTTGCTACCTGCGTGAGAGCTTTTCCCTTCGGCCTCTTTCTGGCCAGGGATCGAAGAGGGCGTCAGAATACGACTTAATAATCCCTCGTTTTAGGACCGATTACTTTGCGTTTTCATTTAGAATCGGAGCTGCAAACCTCTGGAATGAGATTCCGAGCAGTATCCGTGAGGCTTATTGTTCACGGGCATTCAGCTCTCGACTTTTTGAATTTATAGTGGCGTCCGATCCGAGGCTCGCGTAGCGTTCTAAGTGCATCTTGCGAATTACAAATTATATTATGATGTTGTACAGCGTGCGTTTTATTTACTTATATTTACTTATTATTATTATATTGTGCGTCAAATTGTTTTTGCGTCCTCGTGCGAATTATTTTTTTTTCTCGCATCACTTTATTTTATGTATTATTTATTTTATTGTTATTTAATTTTTTTTTTATTTTTATAACTGTTTTTTAATTTTAATTTACATTTGTGTATTGGCTACTTACTGTAAGGGTGAATGTCGTCTCACCCAGTTCGTCGCATTACTTTTATAAATGCATATATATTGTACCTTATGGCCTATGAAGGACCCTGTGTCCTTAGACCATAGAAACAAATAAATTCTACTTCTCTCTCTCTCTCTCTCTCTCTCTCTCTCTCTCTCTCTCTCTCTCTCACTCTCTCTATCATGCGGTTTCTGTGCAGAATCTCATGAAACGAAGTCATGCACGCGTAGAAAGAATCTCTGTTGTGCAAATTGTAAATTAATTAATAAGACGGATTCGCACTCAGCCCTTGATAAGGAAAAGTGCGCAATTCTTCGCCAAAAGCTCGAAAGCAAGGCCAGCCGCATTAACTATAATGGCGAATAATAGCTCAGCAGTCCTATGCCCGGCTATTTTTGGTCATATCAATGCGCACTCGCTTCCGGCACATCGCCACGATATTAAGGAGTTTATTAATCAGTACCAACCGCTTGCTTTCGGAATTGGTGAGACCTTTTTAAAGCCTCTCGATCCATCGACGCTTGAGCAGATCGACGTCTACGTTTTTTTCAGGCACGATAGACTCAGCTTACGACAGGGCGGGGTTGCCCTTTACGTGCATAAGTCGGCGCGCTGTAAGATTGTTGAGTCGTCGCCTTGGCCAGAAGTTTATAGAAAAACGCCGGAATTTTTAATGGCCCTTATCTCCACGCGTCACACAAAGTTTTTGTGCGTTGTTGTCTACAATCCCCCGAAAGCGGGACATTGGAAAAGCGTAGAAGAAGCTATTTTTAATTGTAATGCCGCTTACGATCATTTAATCCTGATGGGCGACTTAAATATCGAACGCCACTCCTCGTCGACGCTTCACAGAATACTTATGCAATCGCTACTCACTCTGAACTTGCACGCGGTGCCTTATGCCGCTACGCACCACCTCGATCACTCCGAGTCTACTATAGATTATATTTGTATTCCATCTGGCTTCTTGACGTCGACTCACTGGTAGTCCCATCTTCCCTGGGTGTCAGCACACGATGCGATTTTTGTGTCACTCCCGGTGGAAGTCGAAGAACGGAACTGCGCAACTTTGATTGGACAGCAGTCACCTCTTGCCCTTGCGTCAATGAAAAGGTTCGCCGTTTCACTGATGCCATTCTGGGTATATATGATAGGCATGCGCCCATGCGCCAAATTGTTATTAAAAAGAAGCGAGCGCCCTGGCTGACCCCGGAACTTCTTTCACTTAGAAATGCGCGTAATTGCGCCTGGCGCAGATATAGAGTAAACAAATCAAGCAATAATAAATCACGTTACGTGGCGCTTCGAAAACAAGTAAGCGCGAAATTTAAGGAGGCCCCTATTGAGTACTATAATACAAAAAAAGCGAAATGGGAGCACATCGCGACAAGAAAACTTGCGCACAGCTCCCCGTCTCGGTTGAAGAACTTAATGCCTTCTTCGTGGATACGGGCCCGCAAGCTGACCTCCACGATCTTCGCCCTACGGCAAGGATTTCGCCAGACGAGCGGTTTTTCTTCAAGCACGTTTCAGAGCAAAGCGTTCGGCGAACGCTCAGCCGCGCTCGCTCAAATGCAGTTGGGCCTGATGCGTTGCAGCTGAAAATGCTTAAGATTGCTCGGAAATACTTATGCCGGTGCTAATTAATATATTCGACGCCTTTTTGAAATTTGGAAGCTTCCCGGACGAATGGAAGGTGGCATCTGTTACTCCCATCCCTAAAGTGCCTACCCCCACATGCGCAGAGGACTTTAGGCCTATCAGCATATTATCGCCCGCATCGAAAATCCTCGAGGACGTTGCACTGGAGAAAATTAACGAGTATTTAACCAATCGTGACTTGCTTAACCCTAGGCAGTCGGGGTTCCGCTGAGGATTCAGCACTCAGACGGCTATCATTGCCATTACGGACGACGCGCGGCGGGCTATGAATGAAGGGAAGGTCACCCTTCTGGCATCCATCGACCAATCAAAAGCCTTTGATCTCGTCAACCTTCAATTGCTCAGCGAAAAATTATGTGCTCTGGGTTTCTCGGACTCGGCGTGTAAGTGGGTCCGGTCGTTTACTTCCGACCGAACGCAGTACGTCAAATCTTGCGCAGGGGAGGTTTCATCCCTCCGTCCCAGAAAATCAGGGGTTCCACAGGGGTCGAAGCCGGCTCCGAAATTATTCTCTGCCTTTATCGACGACCTGCCTGATGAGTGCGAAGACTGCGGCTATCACCTTTACGCCGACGACTTCTGTATTTACGCACATGGATACCTACGGGACGCAGCCAAAATCATAGAGTGCTTAAATCGAGCACTGGCAAATATAGTCAGGTGGGCCACGGAAAATGGTTTGAAAATCAACGGCAGAAAGACAAAGGCTATGTGGATCGGCACCAGAGGAGTACATAACAGATTGTCCTGCGTAAATCGCCCCTATATCGTCGTTGATAATCAAATAATCGTCCCGCAAGGCGCTCTGAAGCTGCTAGGCATTACTCTAGATTATTGCCTTACCATGGGGGAGCAGTGTAATTATATTGCGGCAAAATGTTTTTCGACTTTAGCTCGCCTAAGACGAAACGCTTTCTTCCTGCTAAGCGCAGTTAAGCTGACGCTGGTTACAGCACTAATATTTCCGCATATAGAGTATTGTCCGGCACTCTTCATCAGCATCTCGAAAGAGCGGATCGCGCAACTTGATAGATGCAAAAATGCTGCTATGCGATTCGTCGACGGTATCCGTAAGTGGCAGCATATCTCGCCCACGTATCGTAAATATGGTATTGTGTCGTATGAGGGTCGCCGTAAAATTCTTGTACTGCAGCTACTGTGCAACATATTGCGTTCTAATATGCCGAAATATCTTAGTGAAAAATTCCATTTCCGATCTAGCGAGGGCTCGGGTTTGAAACGTGCGAGCGAGCACGACTTGGAAATTTGTTTGTTCAAGCTCGATATATATGCTGAATCCTTTTGTATTGGTACAGCGCGTTGGTGGAACGAGCTTCCATATCACATTCGAACTCATTATCAGACGTCAGCGACAAATTTTACGTTCCGCGCGAAGCTGCGAGAATGTATAGCAACCTCAGATCCGAGGCTTCAATAATTGCGATGCGTGCGATATTATTGTTTCAATCTTAATTTATGAGTTTATGTTAATGAGGAAAAATGTATGGAGAGTGAGAGCTTGTATGTTTAATTCTTATGTACACAGTTTGTCAACTGTTATTTATTTTGTATTTTGTTTATTTTTATTTGTATTGATTTTATTTATTTTTATATTTATTAATTTATTTTTTATTTTTATTTATTTTTATGTTATTTGATCTCTAATATAATTTTTACCTTGTATCTTTTAAAGGGCTGCTGCGACAACCCCGAACTGCTTAAATTGTATTTTATACTTCTGGCAGATATGTAATATGTATAATGACTATAAAGGACCGAAAGTCCTTAGTCGCTTTGGTTAATAAATCTTTAAATCTTTAAATCTTTAAATCTCTCTCTCGCTCACGCATTCACACTATGTCACTTGTGTGTGACCGCACGCTCTGCAATGTCTGCTTCCTGCTGCTCTCTCGAACGCCGGTAGGTTGCAGAGATGTGATTAGCTACGTCACATACCGCATTCCGCACACGTCGGCGCTGTCTCCGCTGCAGGAGCTGTGAACTCGCCCTCAAAGCTCGTCAACTGTACAATAATTTCCACAACGTAGGAATATTTATTGCTACGTCGCAAGGTGAAGCGTCAATTACTTACCGATGAGTTAGCCTAGATTAACCTGGGATATCCTACGATACTACTCTGGGAAAATCTAGAGTACAATTATAATAGATGCATTTATCGCTGGAACGTAGTTGATGGAATAATGAGAACAATACGCATCTCTTCGAGCCAAATTGATTTATTCTATGCCGACGTTTTGAGCTCTTTCAGCTCCTCATCAGGGCTTAAATAATACGAATTCTAATATACATCTAAAACGCTGTTGAAAAATAAGCTAACCAGTTTTCGCAATAACCGACCACACTACACAGTGCCGGTGTCGACAAATGGTGATGCGACACCGGCAGAGATCAACGATCGACCCCGACGAGATGTATATTAGAATTCGTATTATTTAAGCCCTGATGAGGAGCTAAAACAGCTCGAAACGTCGGCATAGAATAAATTAAGTTGGCTCGAAGAGATGCATATTGTTCTCATTCCAACCTAGAGTACACTTGGAAACCCTGGGATACCCTGGGTTCTTATAGGCTACTCTAGGCTACCCTGTGTTATCCTGGGATCTCCTGGGACACCCTGGGACCCTGAGTTACCCTAGGCTATCCTGGCATACTACTAAGCTAACCTGGGATACCCTAAAGTTACCCTGGAATACCCTGAGGTTACCGTAGGCTACCCTGATTTACCTGAGGTTACCCTCGGTTACCCTGGGTTTACTCTAGGCTACCTTTGGTTCCCTAGGCTACCCTAGGCTACCGTGTGGTACCTTGGGTTTACCTCGGATAAGCTAGGCTATACTGGGACTACCCTGGCCTACCTTGGGTTACCTTAGGCTACTCTGGAATACCCTGAGTTACCTAGGATATCCTAGGCTATCCTGGTATAAGTTACCCTGAGATACCCTGAGGTTACCCTAGGCTACACTTTCCTTAGGTCTCCTGAAATTGCAACTGACATGTTTCCAAATTTGGATATCCTAAAATCCTCATTACTAGATACGAATCCTAATTCGCAACAAACATTCGATGCTGCTGTAGGCGATGTCATAAACATTATTGTTACCTTCGATACTGTCTGGACGAAAAAAGGCAAAGGTCGAAGCTATGATAGCTTAAACGGCTACAGTTCTTGCGGGTAAAATAATTGATTATACCACGAGGAATCAAAAATGTCGAACGTGCGATGCAGGGCACAACGTAGAGCACGACTGTTGAAAAAATTACCATGGAAGTGCCAAAGAAATGGAAGTAAATGCTGGCGTTAACTTAATAAATCATAGTAACGTTTCGAAAGAAGCTGGTTTACAAGTCAGATATGTTATCGGAGATGAGAATAGCTCTATGATATTTGCTGTGCGAAAAGATAATCAAAATATCAATATCCATAAATTAGCCGATGCAAATTGTCTTGTAAAAAATTTTAGTAATGAATTATACAAATTCAGAAATTCGCACAAGCAATTAAACCGAAAAGGAGTAATTAGTCACATAAAAAAATGTTTTTCATAAACTGTAAGGCAAAATAAGGGTCAAAGTAAGAAGTTGGCATAGGATTTGAGAAGAATACCCGATCATTTATACGGCCAACATAAAAATTGTAGCACTTGGTGTAAGCCTGAAAAAAAGCATACAATTTTGTTGTCGGACCATGATTTATATGAGTCATTCCACGGGATACTGGAAACTTCTGGGGGCCTGGACGACCGAAAAATTTTGGGTAGGGCACACTTACCAGACCTATTTTTTCTGATTTCTGGGACCCCTCCGAATAAGAAACCGTGCGAGCTGCATCATTATCGGTTGCCACCCGGGTTTCCGATCGAAAAAACGCAAAAATCTTTATACATTTTCTTTTGCATTTTTACTGTCGAGAGTATTATTTGTGTACTGTAAATCCTATGGGACTTGGTGCTATACTTTATATATACAGAACGAAAGGGCAGCTCAAGAGCTTTAAATCGAGCCTAAAATTTTTGAAATCGGATGTTCCGGTCACGAGTTACGCACGTTTCAGTACTGCTAACTCTTTATAGGGCTCTCGCAAAACTAATCGATTTTCACTTTTTTTTCAAATCCTCGAAACTTTTGATCCAGTGACTCGATTTTAAAGTTTAATAGCTTAAATTAAAGCTCTTTTCCTCAACTTTTGATTTTTCTTATCTATTGAGCTATATATATGCGTTCAGAAAACCAATCCGCTTTAGAAGCATATATATAGATCAACAGATAAAAAATTTTTAATTTAGACCTAAAAACCAAAAAGTAGAGAAAAAGAGCTTTAATTTGAGGTATTAAACGTTAAAATCGAAGCATTGGATCGACAGTAATAGGGATTTGAAGAAAGGGAAAAATGTCTGGTTTTTGGAAAAATCGAGCTATTTCGTGAAAGTCAAACCAAACCACTTTTTTCAAATGATCATAAATTTTGATCGAGTAATTCGATTTTGACATTTAATAGCTTAAATTAAAGCTGTTTTCCTAAGCTTTTTTGTTGATCCAAATATTTTTTTGTAGTGAGCTATATATATGCTTCTAAAGCCGATTAGTTCTTTGAAAGCATATATATAGCACACTATATATCAAATTTAAATTTTGACTTCAAATTCAAAAAGTAGAGGAAAATAGCTTTAATTTAAGCTATTAAATGTCAAAATCGAATTACTCGATCAGAATTTATGACCATTTGAAAAAAGTGGTTCGGTTTGACTTTCACGAAATAGCTCGATTTTTCCAAAAACCAGCCATTTTTCCCTTTCTTCAAATCCCTATTTCTGTCGATCCAATGCTTCGATTTTAACGTTTGATACCTCAAATTAAAGCTCTTTTCTTCTACTTTTTGGTTTTTAGGTCTAAATCAAAAATTTTTTATCTGTTGATCTATATATATGCTTCTAAAGCGGATTGGTTTTCTGAACGCATATATATAGCTCAATAGATAAGAAAAATCAATTTTGGACCTAAAAATCGTAAAGTTGAGGAAAAGAGCTTTAATTTAAGCTATTAAACTTTAAAATCGAGTCACTGGATCAAAAGTTTCGAGGATTTGAAAAAAAAAGTGAAAATCGATTAGTTTTGCGAGAGCCCTATAAAGAGTTAACAGTATTGAAACGTGCGTAACTCGTGACCGGAACATCCGATTTCAAAAATTTTAGGCTCGATTTAAAGCTCTTGAGCTGCCCTTTCGTTCTGTATATATAAAGTATAGCACCAAGTCCCATAGGATTCACAGTACACAAATAATACTCTCGACAGTAAAAATGCAAAAGAAAATGTATAAAGATTTTTGCGTTTTTTCGATCGGAAACCCGGGTGGCAACCGATAATGATGCAGCTCGCACGGTTTCTTATTCGGAGGGGTCCCAGAAATCAGAAAAAATAGGTCTGGTAAGTGTGCCCTACCCAAAATTTTTCGGTAGTCCAGGCCCCCAGAAGTTTCCAGTATCCCGTGGAATGACTCATATATTGAGCTGGTAAAATTTTTTGATAAATATGCTGTGAATGCTCACAAATTTTCAGTATCAGCATCTAGTCAAATCAGTGAAGCTTTTAATAATATTGTAGCTCATAAATCCAAGAAAAATGAATGCGTTAGTACAAGCGGTGCCAGCGATCTTAGAGTGGCCGATAGTGTGTGCGTTTTGAATGAAGTTGAAAAGTGCATTTTAAATTATAAAGAAATGCTTGGCTTACCCGTAGGAACAAATACGTCTAAATGTGTTACAGCTGCCGAAAAAAAAGAAATAAATTAGTTTCAAGTAAGGTTCGGAGATTGAAATTAAAACAAGAACGTGAAAATTTGAGAAAACAGAACGAAAAGTCTGAAGGATTGACATATGCAAGTAATTGCAATTTTGAAGCCGAAATAAGTTTAGTTAGAAACCTTTCCAATTCAATATTGACATCAGATAAACTTGTTTATTTTGATTTGGAATCTACTGGATTTGATGCTGACGATGATATTATTCAAATTGCTGCGAAACACGATGACAAAATTAAGATTTTTCCATGAAATCACAGAATTTTGGAAAATCCAGAGAGTTTTTTCCCTTTTTTATAAATTTCAACAGCTTTATTTTAGACACTTAAATTCAAAATTTTTAAGGTTTGCTCGGATTGAGATAAAATTTGTGTAAAGATAGCTTTTTTCAACCTAAAAGTATTCAAATAAGTCCCATAATGGCACTCAAAGTTTGAGATCACTTAAATAATCAAAATATCACTTTCTAAAAAAAAATTTGTATATTCACTCTAAAAACAATATATTTAAAAAGTAGAACAAAATTTGAGACAAAAAAGATTCTTAAGAATTTTCTTAATTTCTCTTCGTTTTCAAGCTAAAAATCGAAGAGAAATTAAGAAAAATTTTAAGAACACTTTTTGTCACTGAATTTTTGTACTTTTTAAATTGTGACGAGTATCGTGACGGCGTATGCTTGCTTTATTTTATCATTTGCTTGTATCATTTGCATGTAAGTTTTTAGATTGTTCCAGCTGTTCGAGAGCTGTATGAGAGCGATGGATTTGCGAAAGCGCCGTATGGTGAGAGAGCGTGCACGAGAGAGCGAAGCTGGTCAAGGAAGGTTAGGCTAGATTCGATTTGGCTATCGAGCGCGTCGGTTGTATCTAGGAGAGATCGCAAGCTTCCGTATTTTGTGAAGAATAAAATGTCCTCGGACGTTGTTTTGTTTTATAACATTAAGTTCGAGTACGCTGTTTCAGCAGTTATCTAAGACGTAGTGTAGGCTACGAGTCGCATTTCCCGGGTGGAGACTCTCTACAGAGCGAGACTGTCGGATTGTTGCGAAGCTGCGCGCGAAGCATCGGTGATACTTTGTAAGTACCAGCTTCTCTCTCACCAAGACGTAGCATCCGTGGCTCTCGTTTAATGTGCTGAAGAAGCACCAGTGTATAAGTTTATTTATTATAAAATCAATGGTTTATTTGAAGTAATAATATACGCAATAGTATTTTACCAGATACTCTGTGTGTTTTGCTTGATTTCTATACTAATTTCCCTATCTCCTTTATTCAAAACCCACGGAGAATTAAAGTAGAAAACACTATACTTAACGTGGACATTCCTCGTTACAAAATGTATTTTTTTAGATAGGAAATTGTTTGGTTTTAACATGTGATATTTTGATTATTAAAGTGGTCTGAAACTTTTATTGACGTATGGAGATAAATTCTGTATGTAGTTATGAATTAGCCGATTAATATGCTCTTTGGACTTGTTAAACCAACACATTTTATTCACTGTCCAGCTATAAACTTATTTATAAAAAATTCTACATGATAATATTCACAGCGCGACGGTTTTTTGACCCTCGTCCGCCCTAAAAGGCGTGTTGATAAATTAAAAAAAAAATTATTTAAACGATGTAGTTATGAATTAACCGAGTAATATGCTCTTTGAACTTATAAAATCGACATATTTTAATCACATTACATCTATAAACAAATCTACATGAATATATTCATTGCGCGATGGTTTTTTCATCATCGTCCTCCCTAGATAGGCGTGTTGGTCAATTGAAAAAAGAATTATTCAATCTATGTAGTTATGAACTAGCCGATTAGTATGCTCTTTACACTTGCAAAGCCAACAAATGTTATCCCTTTACAGCTATAAACTTATTTATAAACAATTCTATGAGAGCATATTCATAGCGCGATGGTTTTCTGATCCTCGTCCCCCCTAGATATGCCTGTCGGTGAATTTCAAAATGCGCCTCGAATAATTATTAATGATAAATGGAATATACAACATTCTTCATGTTACGATGTTCCAGAAATAGAAATTGACGCAATTTATGCACAAAAGCGTACATAATACAGAAAAAATATGATAAAATAAATTGCTGTTGGTGGCGGCTGGACAAATGCAATTTTTTGCCGTAAAAGTATTTTTTTAATCGTCTATAATTATGCTTTTTGCACTATTTTCTATTTCTATTTGTTTGTGCGGAAACTGCATATGTGTTTGAACCTCGCGCCCCTCTTCGTCCGAGCACCCGCACGCCACCGAGAGGACACCGAGGGAAACTCCCCTCCCCGCCACACGGACCCTCAGCGAGGCCCTCCCCCCGACAGAGCCAGTAGCGTACCAACGTTGAACGTGTAACCAACCCTTTGGATCAACAGAATATACACACATCAATTACAAATGACGTCTACTCATTTCTCCCCGATTCCTCACAAACATGGTCCAATCGAGCCGGATTCAAGGCAGTTCATAATCAATCGAGAACAACAGATCAGAGAATACCAGAAGCAGACGGGAGACTAGGATCAGTACGTCTAGAAGTGCAAAGTGCGTGACCGGACCGGTGATGGCCAATGAGAAAATGCGCGACCAGAGCCTAAAAGTGCGAAGTGCGGGAGTGGACCGGTGATAGCTAATGAGAAAGTGTGCGACCAGTACACGATAGGCACGCATGCCGTATACGGATTGCATGCTGCCCGGAAGAAGAAAAAAGAGCGCGCATCTCCAGGACCCACGGCGAGTCGAAACATGGCGGAAAACGAGAGCCCGCTCTCCCCATCGGACTTTCAACGTCAAGCGAAGCGAAGCACATGGCGGAAAACAGGACGCTCACCCCCACTTCCCAGTTTCCCGCCGTTGCGGAGCGGTCCGAGCAGCGATCTTCTTCCGCTCTCGCTCGCGCGCGCCATCCCGTCTTGCTCTCTCTCTCTCCCCCTTCTCCTTCTCACGGGTCCGACGATGCAGAGCGCTTCGAACGGCGAGCTTCTTCTGCTCCCGCTCGTGCGCACCACCTCGTCTCTCTCTCTCTCTCTCACGGGCCGATGACGCTGAGTGGACCGAGCGGCGAACTTCTTCCGCTCTCGCTCGCGCGCCTCACCCCACTCTCTCCATCTCTCTCCCTCTCTCTCTCTCTCACTCTCTCTCTCTCTCTCTCTCGTCTCCTGCTCCCTTTCACGGGCCCCATGACACCGAACGCTCCGAGCGGCGAACTTCTTCCGCTCGCGCAGCTCCGGCTCGTCCGCTTCTCGCCGTCGGCGCTCTCTCTCTCATACTCGCTTCAGTAGCGCCCCCGCCAGGCCTCTGGACCGAGCGGCGAACTTCTTCCGCTCTCGCTCGCGCGCCACACCCCACTCTTTCTTTCTCTCCCTCTCTATCTCTATCTCTCTCTCTCTCTCTCTCGTCTCCTGCTCCCTCTCACGGGCCCGACGACACCGAGGGCTCCGAGCGGCGAACTTCTTCCGCTCGCGCAGCTCCGGCTCGTCCGCTTCTCGCCGTTGACGCTCTCTCTCTCTCTCTCTCTCTCTCTCTCTCATACTCGCTTCGGTAGCGCCTCTGCCAGGCCTCTCTCGCCGATGGAACTAGAAAAAAAAAACTGAAGTCTCATCCACTTTCGCAGTCGGCGCGCTCTCGACCGTTTGTACATCTTCCCATCTCTCCGACTCAAACCCCCATCACCGACGGAATTACACCCGCTTTCGCAATCGGCGGTCTCTCGCACGGTCCCATTGCAATAGGCTTCCCTGTGTTCCATGAGTAGTTGAGTACGGGGCCTCGCTCTGTCACAAGAGCAGCCCGTACAGGTCGTCAATCGCTGCATGCGGTTCGGGCCTCGCTCTGTTATACGAGCAGGCAAGCTGCATTCGGTCAGAGTACGCGGCCTCGCTCTGTCACAGGAGCAGCTCGTACAGGTCGACAATCGCCGCATGCGGTTCGGGCCTCGCTCTGTTACACGAGCAGGCAAGCTGGATGTGGTCAGAGTATGGGGCCTCGCTCTGTCAAAGGAGCAGCTCGTACAGGTCGACAATCGCTGCATGCGGTTCGGGCCTTGCTCTGTTACACGAGCAGGCAAGCTGCATGCAGTCAGAGTACGCGGCCTCGCTCCGTCACAGGAGCAGCCCGTACAGCTCTGCTTTCAGTCGCCTCGAGGTACCCCAGCCCTGCGAAGGATTCGTCAAATTCACGCAGCGCATCGGACACTGGAAGAAGCGCCACGAACTGACCTGAAATCAAGGGACAACGAGCGCTACAAGCGCTTCCTCAACGCAGAACACTGTAGAGACTCCAACAGCCAATAAATCTCCACTCCTTCCCCCAAGTCAAATACGCCGACATCGAGAGAACTTGGTCAGCAGTACATTTCGGAGGAACGGCTTCGCTCTGTCACACGAGCAGCCGCCCTGGAGTTGCATGGGTCGGAGACGCGGCTCGGCTCTGTCACACGAGCAGCCCGTTCGACAATAGGCTTCGCTCTGTCACACGAGCAGCCGTCCTGGAGGTGCATGGGCCGGAGACGCGGCTTGGCTCTGTCACGCGAGCAGCCCGTTCGGCGAGTCATTTCTCATGGTGGCTGTGCGTTCGGCGAGTCATTTCTCATGGTGGCTGTGCCGAGATGCGTCGGCTTTTGATTTCAGATCGCCGCCTTCTTCAACTGCGGCAACGCGGAGACGACGACCATCGAGGAAGCGCCTGGTAGCACTGCTGTCCGCAACACGAGAAAATAATCGGTCTCAGATGACACAGAGGCCATTCCTCTACCTTTGTCATCATTGTTGAGGCACGCACGCTCGCGGACCAGAGCTATACGTGTCAAGCCAGCTGAGAGACGGCGAGCTCGTTCACCCGCACGACAGGAGATCAACGAGTTATCGATGACTAGGATCGACGAAATAATCCCGGCGCGAAGACAAGTTTTTTTATTTAAACTCGTGTTCTGATGCTGCTGATAATAGCCAGGAGCTCGATGAGCACCTGAGCTCAGACTGTTTGAATTTCAGGTGCAAGGCATCATCAGTAGCAGGTGAACACGTGCCACCAACTCCAACATCAGCGGGGGCATTGAGACGAGTTCCGACAACCCCAGCAGCGGCGGCAGTAGCAGAGACGACACCTCATCACTCCTACGCGGGCGGCGACTCACCATCCCTGCCACGAACATCGGCCAACGAGTAACACCGCTGTCGCATCGCTAGGCGGGCGACACCTCACCATTCCCACAGCGGGCGGCGACTCACCATCCTTGCCACGAGCCTCGGCCAACGAGTAACACCTCCGTCGCATCGCCAGGCGAGCGACTCCTCACCATTCCTACAGCGGGCGGCGAATCACCATCCTGGTCTTGAGCATCGGGGTCTCAACATCCCTACGTGGGCGGCGATTCACCATCCTGGCCATGAGCATCGAGGTCTCAACACTCTTACGCGGGCGGCGACTCACCACGACCATCACCAGTTGATCCGTTCGGGGAACGGAGCGGGCGGTATGTTTGTGCGGAAACTGCATATGTGTTTGAACCTCGCGCCCCTCTTCGTCCGAGCACCCGCACGCCACCGAGAGGACACCGAGGGAAACTCCCCTCCCCGCCACACGGACCCTCAGCGAGGCCCTCCCCCCGACAGAGCCAGTAGCGTACCAACGTTGAACGTGTAACCAACCCTTTGGATCAACAGAATATACACACATCAATTACAAATGACGTCTACTCATTTCTCCCCGATTCCTCACAAACACTATTTCTTTTCTGGAACTTCTATTTCTGGAACATCGATAGAAGAATGTTATATGTTCCGTTTATTAATAATAAATATTCCAGACGCATTTTCCAATTCAACGACAAGCATGCCTAGGGTGGTCGAGGATTAAAAAACCGTCGTGCTATGAATATGCTCGCATAGAATTGTTTATAAGTAAATTTATACCTGCAAAGGGATAAAATTTGTTGGCTTTACAAGTGTAAAGAGCATGGTAATTGTCTAGTTCATAACTACATAGATTGAACAATTCTTTTTTCAATTGAGCAACACACCTATCTAGGGAGGACGATGATGAAAAAACCATCGCGCAATGAATATACTCATGTAGAGTTGTTTATAGATAAGTTTATAAATGTAAATTGAATAAAATTTGTTGGTTTTATAAGTACAAAGAGCATACTAATCGACTCATTCATAAATACATTGTTTTTTTTAATTAAAACTAAATTTCTTCTACTCGGAGAAATACAACTCCTCAAATTTTTTTAGGTTTTTTCCAACAAGCCGCTTCGAACTACAGTGGCTCAAAATTGGTGAAATGAGCATTATGCATAGAATACTTTTGCAAGAAAATTTTCTCCAGTTTTTACGAAAAATGCTTCCAAGTATCTAAATATATCTTAAAACGTGAATAAAAGTTTAAGACCACTTTAAAAATCCAAATATCACGTGTCAAAACCAAGAAATTGGATTTTCTATCTAAAAAAATACGTTTAAAATGAAAAAAAAGTTCGGAGACAAAAATTATTATTAACGTTTTTCCTTATTTCGCTTCGTTTTCAAGCTAAAAATTGAAGAATTTGTCGAATTTTAGCCGTACATTTTGTACTAAAATATGGATAAAAAATGAAGATTCATCTTCATATTATTTTAATATTTTTAAAATTGGCAATATTGTTTCAAAGTATTATAAAACTGTGCAGGAGGTCAGAAAGGATAGCCGTTACAGAGGAGGAATTATATTCAAAGATATAGAAGAAGCAAACAATTCATTGAGCAATCTAGTCTTTAACGATAGTCACTTAATAACATTTGTACCTGGTTTTAAGAAAGTGAGAAAAGGAGTACTAAGAAGAATTCCAACTGATTTATCAATGGAAGAGTTGAAGACAGATATAGTGTCAGCCATAGAAGTGCTGAGTGTAATTAGAATGAACAGAAAGAATCCTCGCAGCTCTAGTGATAATGATAAATGGATACCGAATACTTCAGTCTTAGTCACATTTAAGGGAGATTCTCTTCCGATGGAATTAAATATCTGTCTGTAAAAACAAAGGTTGATCCATACGTTAGAAAGCCCATGCAAAGCTTCAATTGTTTCAAGTTTGGACATAAGTCATACAGAAACAAGAAGCGATGTTCTCTATGCGGGGAACTAAAACACGAAGACAAATATATAAGATTGACACCCAGATGTGCAAATTGCAAAAATAGTCACGAATCTATTGACAGTAAATGCCATGTATATGAACAGAATAAAATATTATGCGAAAAATTGGCATATGAAAATTTGTCATATGCCGAGGATCATATGCAGGTTTTTGGTACTAATATCACACCACCTAGGATAAACAACACAGAATATCCTGTTCTCAGACGTGCAGAAATTTCTTTCAGTTATGCAAAAATAGTTGAGGAAAAAAATTATAAGAAAAATAAGATTGTAAACAACGCTCAGGCCAAGGATCTTACACCAGCAAAGCCTTCATACCAAAGAATGAGAGCAGCTGAATTTTTTGACAAAGAAAATAGTCTGCCACAGAATAATTCAATTGTACCCATATTGATTGATTCTGTCACACCTGAGTTTACATCAATAAATCTGATACCATCACCATCAACACCATCACTCACAACAGTGGTTCCGACATGAACATCCAAAGAAGCTCGTAAAACATCTAAAGAGGAGAAAAAAAATACATCGAACCAGTCATCGTTATCGTCTCAACTAACAGCATCACAAGGGTTGGCGTCAACTACAAGTAAACTTCAATATAGACTTAATAGCGAATTAAAATCATATCCAAATCTATCTTCAAAAAATAAGTCAAAAAGTAAAATATAACCTTTGCATATAAGATAGCTAGTGTTTATATTAGTTAGAATCAGTTTATAAAATCAAAGTTAAATTACTTTTATTATAATATAATTTAAATGAGAAAAAATAAAAATTTAAAAATTATTCAATGGAATTGTCGCAGCATTAAGAATAAATTAGACTTTCAAATTTTGCAGTTGAATATGACTTAATTATACTAATTGAGACCTGGCTAGATGAAAATTCTCCGATTTTTAGGGAGTCTCATTTTAACCTAAAGGGATTTAATATTGTTAGATATGATAAAAGTTTAGGTAAAGGAGGAGGGCTAGCTATATGTATTAAGAAGGGCATAATATATGAAAAAGTTGATTTAGGCTATATGAATGAGTCAATTGAAATAGGATCAGTTGTAGTTGAAACAAGTTTAAGTAAGATATTAATAACTGTCGCGTATAGGTCTCCCACAAACAATAATAATAATTCAAAAACAGCCTGGTGCAAGTTAACAAATAAAATCCTGAATCATAACTGTAGTAATTTTATTTTAGCTGGCGACTTCAATGCCCACCATACATCGTGCGGTAATATTAAGCAATGCACAAATGGGAAAGTAATTGTCGAAAATATTGACTTTCATAATTTTATTTTACTAAATAAAAAGGTTTCTACGTACATTACGATCTCAAATACTGGGTGCTCCTACTCTAGTATCGATTTAACGTTTGTATCACCAGGGATAGCCTTAATAAGCGATTGGAATGTAATGGAGGACAGTTTGGGTAGTGACCATTTCCCAATAAACATTGAAATTAATGCAGAGTCTGTACATAATAAAAGAGTAGATTATAGATATAAATTACATAAAGTAGATTGAGCACGATTCTACGAAGTACTGAATGAATGCAAAAAATATTTGAATAGCTTAGAATTTAACAATATGAATAGTATTGATAGATACGCGAAATTTGTTGAATGCATAGATAATGCAATCGTTAACACATACACTGAAAATAAACTATCGCATATAAGTTCAGGTAAAGTCAATCTTAGAAATGTTAGCGTAAACAATAAAAGTAAAACGATGGAACGACGAGTGTAGTAAAGCGATACGATTGAAAAAAGCCGCACTACTTTCTATCAAATATGGTTTCACTCTAGAAAAGTTTACTGAAGTAATAAGAACATTAGCCGTAGTAAAGAAAACGCTAAGGGATGAAAAATTAAAATCTTATATGCAATTCTGTGAAGCAATCAACCCACGCATGACCATATATGAATTCTGGTACAAAATAAAAATATTTAAAAATGGTATAAACAGAGCTCAGCATTCATTAAGTAATAAAAAACAGGAATCGAGTATTAGAGAAACTATTGAAAACTTATGTTCACCTAAAATCACCATTAACAAAACCTTAAAAAACAAGAATAACATTACAGGAAAAGATGAACAGTTTTTGGCTTCCCCATTTTCATTTGAAGAACTCGTATTCTGTTTAGATAACGTCAACACAAAATCTGCCCCAGGCATAGATAAAATTGATTATGAGATAATATCAAAATTATCTGAATTTTATTTAAGAGTTTTACTAGATATTTTCAATGATATTTACGACCAAGAACTGTTTCTTGAAGACTGAAAAACTTATTTAGTTAAATTCATACCGAAAGGAAACTCAGATAGAGGCAGACCCATATCGCTGGCTTCTTATATGCTAAAGGTCATGGAAAAACTAATAAAAGAGCGATTAGAATGATGGTGCGAAAACAACAGTATTCTGGCGGAGTCCCAAATGGGATTTAGAAAGAGCAAATCATGCGCGGATAATTTGTATTCCTTAGTAATTGATGAACAATCTAGTTTTTTCCAAGGGGATACAGTGGCCTCACTCTTTTTGGACGTAAAAGGAGCGTATGACGACGTTATTCCAGAAATACTCATTTACGATTTAGTAGAGTTAGGTATTCCAAAACAATGGTAAGCTTTATTAGCTGCCTAGTATTAGAAAGAAACGTTATTTTTTGTACTAATAGTGAACTGATTGCGAGAAATGTAAACAAGGGCCTTCCTCAGGGCAGCGTCTTAAGCCATCTTTTGTATGCAATTTACACCGTCTACTAGAAAAAATTATTAAACCTACATCGAATATGCTACAATTTGCAGATGACATTAATATATATAAAATGAACTTGGTATAGGTGTCAAAGAAAAATGTGTCCTTGTAATTTTTGATAAGTTAGAAACTAACAATCATAAAGATATTCATATGAAAATTAATAATCAAATAGTTCAAACAACAGAGCATGTAAAATTTTAGGAATGTACTTATACCGCAAACTCGAATGGAAAAAGCATATCGAATATGTGGTGGATTTCTTATCTCTCCAGGTCTAAGTACAAACTATGATAAACTACAAAAAATCCAAAATGCTGCAATTAGAATTGCATTAGGTTATAGGAAAATATTGGCGGCAAAGACATATCTTAAATACGAACTCTCGCTTCTTTCAATAAGATAACTTTTTTAACCTAAAAATTGAATTTATTAAATCAAAAATATTGAAAAAAATGAGCCCTCGCGGGACGCCTAGAAGATGTGAAACATCGAAGTTAACAAAAATTAAAGACAATCACACGTAATTTCTATCGCATCCATTTCGATTTTTCTCATCTTCGGGGCGTCCCGCGACGGCTTTCTTTATATTTTATCACCACGCTTCTTTATTCCATTGCACGGGCAACGGTGGCATTTGAAAATAAAAATGTTCTTTAATCAATCTTTTATAATAAAATAAAACAGACGTTTCGAAAACGAAAATTTAATAAGTTTAAAAATGGTAATAAAGTTGAATAAAACGTACCAGTTAGAAAAGAGAAAATAGTTTGATCATGATTTTTATTCACTGAATCTTCAATTTCAATAATTTCAGCTATTCTGGTTTTTAACCATTCCGTAAGTGCTTCCTTTCTTAGCATTGTTATTTCATGACTGGAATTGGAAGAGTTTGAATCTAAGGGACATATTTTTATAGTTAGTAATAATTTGAAAACATTATAAGTATTAGAAAATTATATATTAAGACATACCTGAAATGCTTTCAAAATCATCAAGTCTTCCCCATAAAGATTCACAAAGTTTCCATACATCATAGGTATAATTTATTAAAGTAGTTTCGTTTGTTTTATCCAGTTTTCGAACAGCAGTATGTGCGTGTGATTGTAATGCATCTAAATTTAATGATGTATCCAAATAGATCATGGCTAGGTTAGATTGATTTTCGTCTACTTTAGAATAATGTAGTTGAATACTCAAGTGATCCTCAATACTGGTCTATCAATTATAAAGAAAAAAAAATTAAAAAGTAATAAATAAATTTTAATAAATGTGTTCATAAATCCAAATATTATATTTTTATTAAGTAAATGGAAAAAATTTTAATTGTATCTAGTTAGGGAAAAATTCTTTGAGTCACATGTTGGCAAGAATGTTGAGAAATAAGTGAAACTGAAATTTAATAAAACTATAACAAAGTAATCTCATAAAATCTTAAAAAAGTTAGATTAGTATTAATAAAAGATTATTAATGAGTATTTCAATTTTCAATATGTTAGTGAGTTTCAATAAGAAGTTTAAGACGTTGTGACGTACTGGACTGTTGGGGGTGAAGGGGGGGGGGGTCGGGTCCTCCCCGGTCAGAAAACTGGACTTACGCGGCTGAAATTTATAAAAATGGACGCCTTAGTCGCATTAATCGTGCGTGCACGCACTCACGCTCGGTTAGTAACAAGAAGCTCTACATTCAAGGCGGGGACGAAAGAAAGCGCGCAATAAATAAATTACATTTACAGTATTAAATTACAATTACATAGACTTTTTTATTTCAACTCCGCTTTGTACACTCCGCGAAACAACTCGCGGTAACGACGCAACATTCTCCCGCGGCTCTTACTCACTCGGCACTATCGCTGATCTCACTCGCTTACTCTTTTGGATCCCAGACTGTTCGTCCTCTCGTACGAGTGTGCTTCGTTTCCTGCAAAGTCGGCGTCGCGAAAAGCTACACGTCACGCGGCTGGATTTCGAAGGGCTGATAAAACTCAACGTGACTCGTTTAAACTGTTGCACGGTCAATGTCCAGAGCTACAGTGTCCGCTCGGTGCTCTCTCTCTCTCTCTCTCTCTCTCTCCCTCTCCCTCTCTGCCCCTCTCTCTTTCTCACGACCCATTGGCTAGTACACACACATACTCGTTGCTCACACGAACATGTTCTCTCGGGGTAATACGTGACATGATTATCAGTGGCAATTACAAATTGACTTTGTACTTCATTCCTTATTCAATCTCTCGGTACAATTTAAACTCAGAAGCTCGAGGCATTTCCGGTATCTTATACAATTTCTTTAATTATTCGGGTTTATATGTATTTGGGATTTGGTTGATGGATAAAGGTTCAACACCACCTCCCAAGATTAATCGGGAGACGCCAATAAATATGCAGTCGGATTAAGTACAAGCGTCATTTTCTCCTTGACTCCAAACTACTTCTCAGGTCGACAGTCAGGCGCGTTCTGACTGCCAGCTCGCGCGCCTCTCGGCTCGCCACCCAACATGGTGGCTCGCGGGAGCGAGAGGGGGAAACGCACTAAACGAAGTCGGCTCTCGGTCGCAGTTCTTGCTTTCTCCGGCTCCGCCTGGATACATACAGGTACTCCCCCACCAGTGACGACTGCGGGCTGCAGGAGAAACGATACGACCCTTTGCCTGTTGAGGGAAGGGTCTCTCCGACGATGAGCCTCGGATAACGACGACGGTCCTGGTGTGGGAGGAAGCGCTGTAGGTATCGATGGTGAAGAGTCCTCCGGTGAAGAAGGCGGCCCTGACTCCAAGGGCGGCGACTGGATATTCGGCGTTGGCTGGGGAACCGGTGAGAGGGTCGCTCGAACAGACGACGGCGTCCCCGCTCCTGCTGAAGACTGCGACGACCCTGCTGAAATCTCTTGTTGTGACGTAGACGGGGTAAACGGGACGTCCTCGACCTCAAGGAAGGCCGGCTTAAGAGAAGACGTAGAGATGACCCTCGGAATGCCATTGACATCTATCTTGAAGGCCAGATCGCTGATCCTCTCCAGAACCCTGTGCGGTCCTGTATACGGCGGCTGCAAGGACCTTCTGACAGTCTTCACGCGTCTGAACACATGAATGAAGGGTCAGGGAGGCGTGTGCCTCGTACCCGGCACTGCTCGCAAGCTGCTCATCAGCTGGCGTAGTTGCGCGACGAAGGCTGGAGCATTGGCGAGGGGATGGCTGACTGGAACAAAAAAGTCACCTGGAACCCGAAGAGCTGTACCGTATAGCATCTCCGCAGGTGAAGCCTGAAGATCCTCTTTGTATGCCGTGCAGAGGCCCAGTAGCACCGTCGGCAGCGCCAGCGGCCACGGAGTTGGTGCGCTACACATCAGCGCAGCTTTGAGTGTCCGGTGGAGGCGCTCGACCATCCCATTGGCCTGCGGGTGATAAGGGGCCGTGCGAACCCTGTTCGCTCCGATCAGGTCCGAGAGAGCTGAAAATAATCTCGCCTCGAACTGGGCTCCCTGATCCGTGGTGATGGTCAAGAGGGTGCCGAATGAACAAACCCATTGCTCATAAAAGGCCTTGGCGACGGTCTCCGCCTGCTGATCCGGCAACGGGATCGCAGCAGGCCATCTCATGAACCCGTCCACGATCGTAAGACAATAGAGAAGACCAGCATGCAGAGGCAACTTGACGATGTCCAGGGGTATGTGAGAGAAGCGCGAATCCGGCTCCTCAAACTTTCCAAGTGCTGCTCTGTTGTGTCGATGGACCTTGGACAGTTGGCAAGGCTCGCAATTACGCGCCCAGCGTGCGACATCCTTCCGCATACTCGGCCAGAAGAATTTTTGAACTGCGAGTTTGGTCGTCGCTCGAATACCGGGATGCGAGAGTCCATGAACGATTTCGAATGCTGCTCTCCTGAGCTCGCGCGGGACGTATGGTCGCACCACGTTGCCGTCGACCGCGCAATACGGCTGCGAGCCGTCGTATTGCAGAGGCTGGAGTGCTGGAGCGTGGTTTTGCAGCAGATGCGGCAGATCGGGGTCATCTGCTTGGTGTCGGGCCAACTCTGCGAACGAAAGAGTGGTCGGCATGTCGATGGCCTCGATCCTGGATAAAGCGTCGGCAGCCTGATTATGTTTGCCCTTGGTGAAGACGAAGGTGATGGCAAATTGAAGCAGATAATCTAGCTGTCTGGACTGCCTGAGAGACGCTTTCTCAGGGGGCTGGTTGGCCGCGTACGTGAGCGGCTTATGATCCGTCAACAGTGTGAAAGGCCTCCCTTCAAGAAAGTGGCAAAAATGATGCACCGCTTTGAAGGCGGCGAGTAGCTCCCGGTCGTAGGTGCTGTAGCGACGTTCTGTCTCAGAGAGTTTTTTGGAGAAAAATCACAACGGACGCCAGGTGCCATCAGCTTCCCGCTGTTCCAGTGCGGCACCGACGGCGACGTCCGAGGCATCCGTCAGGAGGCGCAGGGGTGCGTTGTGGCGATGAAAAGTCGTGCAAACCGTCTCAGCGAGTGCTCGTTTAAAGCTTGACACGTTGAAAGCTTCCTCAGCGGCCGGAGTCCAACATAAAATAAGCGGCTTTTTCTGCTGAGGAAGACCCTTGAGCAAGTCGCTGAGCGGCGCGAGATGCCCTGCGGCTCCTGGAGTGCAGCGCCAGTAATAATTAATCAGTCCAAGGAAACGTCGAAGCTGTGAAGAGTCGGCTGGCTTCGGGAAGTCGATGATGGCCCTGACGCGGTCGGCTGGCGGTTTTATTCCAGCTGCTGAGACTTCGAAACCAAGGTAGCGTACGGAAGGCTTACCCAACACGCATTTGTCCGGATTGATGCGGATCTGAGCTGACTTGAGTGTATCGAAGAGCACTCGAAGATGCTGTAGGTGTTCCTCTTGTCCCCGGGATGCGACGATGATATCGTCTAAATACGCTCGTGCGAAGGGCAAATCACGCAGCAGGTGGTCCATCGCGCGCTGTAGAGACTGCGCGGCGTTGCGAAGACCAAGCGATGAGCGAGTAAATTCATATAAGCCGAATGGCGTTATGATAGCCGTTTTGTGGATGTCCTCAAGAGCGATTGGAAGTTGATAGAAAGCTTTCTTCATGTCGATCACCGAGAATGTGTATCCTGCCATGCCCAGCAGCAAGTCCTCTATAATCGGCAACGGATACTTGTCCGGCCGCGTCTTCATATTTAGCTGTCGATAGTCACCCGTGATCCTATACGATCCGTCCGGCTTCGGTACGAGGCGCAGGGCGCTGGTCCACGAGCTATCGGAGGGGCGGATGATACCAAGCTCAAGCAGTATGCGAAATTCTGCTTGCGCCGCCTCCAAGCGGGGACCAAGCAGTCGACGGGCCCTGGCAGTCGCTGGCGGACCGGACGTCTCGATATGGTGGTGGGCGTCGAGGTCAGGCAAAACGATGGTTGTACTGCCCGGCGTAAATAGCTCCGCGTATTCCAGAAGTAGGTTGAGGAACGGGCCATCCGCCACGTCTCGCGAGATCTGTACCGCGACGGAGTAGATCTGCGTGGGAAGAAGTGCACCAGCGGCTCGACAGGAAGTATCCGGGTCGGCAAGTGTGCGGCGTTGAAGGTCGACGAATGGGCTAAGAAATCCGCGCCGAGGATAGGATGCGTGACGTCGGCTATGATGAATCGCCACCTGTATTGTCGATGTCTTAAGTCCAAGGGCATCACGTGCGTGCCGAAGGTGCTGATTGACGACGCGTTGGCTGCGCTCAAGGTCAACGAGCCGCGCGGCAGCGCGCGCCCGAATGAAGAGCGGGGCAGCAGGGAGACGGCGGACCCCGTATCCACCAAAAACCGCAGTTTGGACTGCTGGTCGACGACGTGCAGACGTTGTTCGATGCCTGAGGCCACCGCGCACGCCTGCGCTGGCGGTGGTGGCGCTAATTTCCCTGGGCCGGGAAGGTGCATGGCGGCCTGCAGCGGGTTGCGCCGTTGCCGTAACGACGATGGTACCAGCACCACGCCGGGTTCTCGGAAGCGGCAGCTGTAGGTGCGACCGATGATCCACTCGTCGAGCTGTCGGATCGGCTCGGTCCCCTGTTGGAATTTGTCAAACAGGCGTTGGCGATGGTCTGCATCCATACATTCTGCTGCTGTAACAGGGTAAGAATTTGAGTCATGCTCAAACGAAGTGAAGCCAGCTCCTGCGCTGATGAAGGAAGCGCGGGTACAGGCGAGGCTCCTCTCGAGGGAACCGGCGACGGCGATGACCGGCGATCTACCGCGTGAATGGAGACCTCTGTCGACATAACCTCGTCTGCGATAGCGGCAAGGTCGTCCAACGAAGTGGCGCGTGTCACCTTCACGATTCGACTGACGTTGGCTGGTAGTAGATCAAGCCATTTGATTCGCAAAGCCGCGTCCGTGATTGCGTTGCCTCCCAGACGACGCATATACCAGAGCAGCTGGGATGGTGTACGGTTATCGAGGCGAACTTCATTCAGGAGCTGATGAAGCTGCTGATCGGCCGACGCAGAGAGACGATGAAGGATCGCTGCCTTCAGTGATTCATAGCGATTGGCCTCGGGCGGGTTCAAGATAATATCTGAAACCTCTTGCGCGATCTCAGGCGGAAGGCTGGCGACAATTTGCTCGTATCGGTTGGCGTCGTTACGTATTCTGTGCGCGTTAAACTAAGCCTCCACCTGAGCGAACCAGATTCGTGGTGAGAACGACCAGTAGGATGGCAGCACACATCGCGCGACTACCTCGACTTGGTCCAGCTGATTTTGTTGCGGCGGCTCCTGCAGAGAGACATACTGCCGCGGCGGTGGGTCCTGCCCTGCTTCGCGATTGATGCTCGGAGGGGGGGGTGGCGGGGGCGGCGGTGGATTTTGCCCTGCATCCGCGTTTAACCCTCTTCGGTCGGGGCTCCGAAACATATCGGCGGCGAGTCGGCGCGCGCGATTCCGAGCTCGAAGCGCGTCGTTGCGGAGAACGACGCGGGCCGGAGGTGTGCTGCCCGCAGCGTACAGCGTTGTCGCTAATGGCGCGAGACGCGTCGGGACTACAAGTCCGCACGGAAGAACGCCGGCGACGGTGGTGCCACCGGAGCGCCGCGGTCACTTTCAGCGTGACGAAACGCCTCTGAACGAAGATGGCCGCCCGCGCGCGAAAGCGACGAGGCGGGAAACGGAAATGGCGGGAAAAACGTCCACAATGGTTAAAAGGTAAAATGAATCGACCGGCTTTGCCGGGTTGTTATGAAAATAAAATTATGGCCGCTTGCTACGAGTCAGTAGCGGCGTATGCCAGATTTTCGTTGGTGTGCAGCTCGCGGCTTTTACGAGCACGCGGCGTGCCGTATTCTGCGGCGGCCGTGATGGCCGAAAATCTCGCGGACCCGCGCTCGCGCGCTTGAGGTATGTGTAACGAGCTTACCCCGCGGGCGAGGCGGCGTGCGATCCCTCAACCGGCCGAAGAGACTGCTGGTGTCCGTATCGATGGGATGCGACCGGGGCACCAGAGAGGTCCGGCGTGGGCCGTCCGCAGCGTGGGCTGAAGAGTGCTGAGTTGCGGGCCGGAGCTGCCGCAGGCGTCGGCGAAGAGGCGACGCGCCAGCTGTAGATGGGCTGGGGCGGGAGGTCCGGCTGTTGGCTAAAGCGGCACCGGGGCTGTAAAGGGGCTCACCGATGCTGCTGGGGCGCTGCTAGGCGCTAACATTGGGCTGACTGTCGAAGGTTGGTGCGGGAGCTCCACCAGGGTGGCCTCGAAGCGGCAGCAACCTGTTGCCGAGCGTCGAGTGCGGCTTAAGCAAGATGGCGGCAGCGCGACGGTTGGCGATGTTGGCGGGAGAAGTAGCGTCGTTGAGCTGATGATGCGAGCTGGGGTCACCACTTTGGGATTTGGTTGATGGATAAAGGTTCAACACCACCTCCCAAGATTAATCGGGAGACGCCAATAAATATGCAGTCGGATTAAGTACAAGCGTCTTTATTTTCTCCTTGACTCCAAACTACTTCTCAGGTCGACAGTCAGGCGCGTTCTGACTGCCAACTCGAGCGCCTCTCGGCTCGCCACCCAACATGGTAGCTCGCGGGAGCGAGAGGGGGAAACGCACTAAACGAAGTCGGCTCTCGGTCGCAGTTCTTGCTTTCTCCGGCTCCGCCGGCTGAGGACCTCTGGCGCCTCCACATGTATACCGTGTGTCCACGGAGAATCCGTGGATGCTGCTACTGTGGGTAGAAAAAATTTTCCTTAAGGAAATATATACTGAAAAAATTGTAGGAGTTTCCTTAAATTTTACATTTTATAAGGGTGAAGGGAAGGTCTAAGCTACGGCGATGGAAGGGTGACCGCGGTCACCTCATGCTTTACAAAAAAAAATATGCAAACAAAATGTGACAGAATAGTACAGAATAGACTTTTGAAAGACGTATCAAAATCTGCCAAAAATACGGAGAGTATAGAAATTTGAATGACAAAAAACGGATAATATTACCTTAAGGCTCTTGCAATGCTCTTCAGTCATTTTGCACGTAAATAAGGTACACATGATCTGATTTTTTTATTCAAAATCTATTACTATCTGAACTTTTTTGCGAACAAATTTAGGCATATAAATAATTACCTCTCTTTATAAGTTATTAATATGAAAATTCAGAGTAGAAATTATTATAAGATACTACAGGCCGGCAGTGGGGACTATTCTTTTTATAATACTAGGGCAGGTTTTAAAAAGAAAGTGAGATATTGCATTTCGTATATAATTAAATATAAACTTATTTATTTCATAACATTTTAAAAAAATTAGTTTTTGATAACCTACTTCAGGATCATAAATAATTTTCAAAATGAGCTCCTTGGGCAATCAAACAGTATCCAAGCCTGTTATATAAACTACTCGTAGCATTTTGAATTTGTTGCGGCGTTATCATAGTATGTACATCCATTATACGCTGTTGTAATGTGTGTATATCTCTGATTTGAGCTCTTCTGTTTCCCACAGGATAAACATTATTTTTTAAATGGTCCCAATAAAAATAATCTAACGGACTTAAGTCCGGCGAGTGCGCTGGCCACGCAAATCGAGACCGCAAACCAATCCAACGATTCGGGAATTCCGTATTTAAATAATTCGTTCTAATGCGAGCAGAGTGTAGAGGTGCACCATCTTGCTGGAAAATAATTTCGCCCTGTGCAAAAATATTAGATATAAATTTTCTCTTACTACTCAAGTAAAATAAATCGGACTATATTTGTACTTACACCAAGCTCGCGCTCCAAATTTCGTATTTCAGGAACTATCGTCTCTTGCAAAAGTTCTAGATATGATTCAGCAT
Organism: Philotrypesis tridentata; assembly: GCA_018906965.1. Taxonomy (NCBI): domain Eukaryota; kingdom Metazoa; phylum Arthropoda; class Insecta; order Hymenoptera; family Pteromalidae; genus Philotrypesis; species Philotrypesis tridentata. Next base: position 34,454 of record JACCIB010000438.1, on the reverse strand, counting down.
TTAAACTATCTTCTCCAATAAAAATTGGACCGATGATTCGATAGCCAACCATTCCTGCCCATACATTTACTTTTTCTTGATACTGTGTACCAGAACTGACAAATCGATGCTCGTTCTGAGTACTCCAATATCTGTGATTTTGTCGATTAGGAGCGTGTGTTAAATAAAATGAGCTCTCGTCAGTGGTACTCAGAAAATTAATAAAATTAGGGTTTTGATTACAAAGCTCTATTAGTTCTTCGCAAAAGTTAATTCTGCGCTCAGGATCACGGACACGTAATTCTTGATGCTTTCCATACTTCCACGGATGGTACCAATTACTTTGCAACACTTTCTGCGCACTTGATTTGCCAGTATCGAGATCTTTTGCAATACGCTCACACGCACTGTCTGAGTCATCTTCAACAAAGGCACAAAATTTGTTATGCGACGAGTCTACACAGCCTGTTAAATTGAATTTTTTTAGGAAAAACTTACGCACAAAAGAAATACGTTCCTGTAACGTGAATACTATGTTCGGCATTTTGGCGAAGATTATAATTTTGCGATGTGATCGGGTCGAGAAAAAATTTTAGAATGAACTGCGCCTTGCAGTTTTCCTTACTTTTGTAGCCAGAAGAGCAATAAAATAACATTTTGGCAAAGTTATTTTATTGTGTACAGTAAAAGAATGAACAGAGACACCGGGAAAATTTTCGCGGGGAATTTCTGTAATTAAGGCGACGCATACGTTTCTAATTAGATTCATGGAGGTCCTTTACAAACAGCATTTCGGAACATAATTAAGTTGTATTGAGCATTCAAATTTTATTACGATCTGTAAATTTTAAGTTAAAAATAGCAGACTCGTATTCATGGAAAATGACAAGATACTACTGAGCGCGTACCAACTGAGGGTCTTTCTATAGTGTCATAAAAGGGTTAGTCCCACTGGTCGTTTTATGGCACTACGGAAAGGTCCTCGGCTGGTACGTGTCTATCATCTGTTATAAAAACAAAGTTTTCCTTGAAAATTTTTAAATCTTGCTACTTTTCTATAAGTATGTGTTTCTATAATCTATCAATTATTATATGCCTAAATTTGTTTTCTTAATATGTACCTTAATTACGTTTTATTAATATGTACCTTATTTACGTGCAAAATAACTGTAAGAGCATCAATTAAAATGTGATCTGTAATTTAAAATTTATTGATCGCAACAAAATTTGAATGGTTAAAATCGAAGCAAGTCAATTATCAATTATTTATATGCAGTAATTTGTTCGCGAAAAAATTCAAATAGCAATAGATTTTGAATGAAAAAAAACGGATCATGTGTACCTTATTTACGTGCAAAATGACTGTAAGAGCATTACAAGAGCCTTGAGATAATATTATTCGTTTTTTGTCATTCAAATTTCTATACTCTCCGTATTTTTGGCAGATTTTGATACGTCTATCAAACATCTATTTCGCACTATTTTGTCACATTTCGTTTGCATATTTTTTTTGTGAAGCATGAGGTGACCGCGGTCACCCCTCGATCACCGCAGCATAGACCTTTCCTACACAATGTTGTAAAATGTTGTAAAATTCCTTTCCAAAATGTTGTAAAATTTAAGGAAACGCCTACAATTTTTTCAGTATATATTTCGTTAAGGAAAATTGTTTCTACCCACAGTAGCAGCATCCACGGTTTCACCGTGGACACACGGTATGTATATTGTAATGGCACGATTATTTTCGGTCTAATCGTCCGTGTACAACCGCGGAAGATCTCCACGTTTATTATATTTTCATTGTAGTCGCTTCCATGCATATCACGGCTCGGTTGACTCGGATATCGCATACGGATGTACATGGATTAGGAAGGCGGCAGGTGACGGGGTAGCAAAATAATTAAACACACGTGCAGTAAAGAGAACTGGAACCATATATTGTAAGGAAAGAATACTATACAGCGCTCGATTACAAGAGCGTGTGTGCGCCATCGCACACTACGCGATATATATATATATATATATATATATATATATATATATATATATATATATTAAAGCATGTATGTATTTAATATTCACAACTGCTGCTTTGGAAAGCATGGTGGTCTATGGGATTCCTGTGGGGTCTTTATAGTATAACTCGAGACTTTCATGTACAGAGTCCTTAAATATAACAAGTACGTATTCATATAGCTTTTCTTTTATCTATGGGGTCTCATGGTGTTTTTATGGTGGTCATGTTTTCACAATGAAAAATGTGTATATTGATCTATGAATTTTCTACACTACGAGACTTTTACTTTTATATTTTGCAACAAAATTATGGTTGTAATAGTTCAAATCTCTAAGTCACAGTTTGACGGATTTTGGACAGTTTCGATTTCATTTCTTAAAAAAACTATTATAACAGGACATATACATATATATATATATGGGTGATTCTCTGTGAAATCAAATGATCAAAATTTAGTTCTTTTTTTATCCATATTAAATAACTTCTACTAGATGAAATACACTTCCTTGAATTTTTTCAGATTTTTTGCATGGATTATTTTGGAGTAACAGGGGATCAAAGTTGGTGAGATTAGGTTTTTTGCATTTTTTTTCTTTTTTTCAAAAATTCATAGCTCCTCAGGGAAGCAGTTTTGACTAAAGACATGGATAGGGGTTTTTTCTGAAATTTTGTCTAGTTTTAAAAAAATACTTTTAAACTCATATCTATACGTTACAATTATGTCATAATATATTTAGACCTTATATTAGCAAAAGTGAGAGTTCGCTCCGGACTCTGACAACCAAAAAATTCATCAGGATACCTTTTTTCAGTACAAAAGTGCTTGCGAAACTCTTAGAACAAGATGGAGCTACTGTGATGAGCTAAAAATCAAATTGTCATGATATTGACCAAAAACTGATAAATATGCCTATTTCTTACTTTTATCGTATGATGTATCGATTTAATCATTAGTAAAAATAGCAGCACTAAGTTTGAATACTTAAATAACATCTATACTTAACCTCCAGAATGATAAAGTAAATTAATTATTTATTATAAATTCAATGGTCCGTTACTTTTCTAGACTTGTTAGCTAGTTCAGCCATATTTAAAAGAAATGCAGGTATATTTAACAGGTGATTTTACCAATCATCATTCAATAGTAAATTTGGTACACGAAAGTCCTAAAATAATACTTTCTTTATTTTTTTAAATATACAGACATTGAATAAATTTGAATAAACTTCACAGTGTACTGTTAAATTGAAATCTTTCTCATGTTCGTACAAATTCAAGACGTCTTTAAAATTCTTGAATTGTTATGGGGCTCTATCACTGAAATAGTGTAAATGAGTGATATCTGAAAAGTTTTTTTTCTAATAACTTATTAAAAGCTGTTGGTACGTATATACAGCAATTGTATCATGTACTAGATTATCTGTTATCACAACAAATCCTTTGCTTCTAATCTCTTCACTATCTTTAGCTTTAAAGTATAGAAAACATACAAAGACAGTTGACTGGTCATTATTCCAGTGAAATCCTGGAGGGGTATTCTGTACAATGAAAGCATAGGTTTCACTGAAATCTAAAACCACAATTGCTTCGTTGTATTTTAGTGATGTTTTTAATGACTTGTAATATTCTGATTGCTGCATAGCAATAAATGCATGTGGCAACAAACAAAAGTAAGTTCAATCGATACATCAACAACTTTTTTATCTTTTCGCAGAAATATTCAATACACTCATAAGTTTCGTCTGACAGATTTTTTAAAGTGGTGACAAGATTTGAAATCCATTGTGAGTAACTCACTTGTTCAACGTGATTTTTTTTAAATACTTTTGTGAAATAATCTTTTAATTTTTTAACACCAGGACAGTTTTCACATTGACCTAGATAACATTCTGATTGATGATTATGATTGATTGAATGATTATGATTTGATATTACAAGATCTTGACACTTTTATAGGTATAGTTATTTTCAGTTCATTCAATAAAAGAAAGTCTCAGAGAGATTATTGGTCAACTGATCCATTTTTATCTAGTGAAATTGTTTCTTCTGCAATGACTCGCGATAAGTTTGAAGAAATCAAGTCTAAAATAAAATATTCAAAAGCTAAAGACGAAGATCCAAACGATAGAGGGTGGCGGGTTCGTTCGATGTTGACACTTTTTCAAAACAACCTCCTAAAGTTCGGAATATGGAAAACTTCTATATCTATTGATGAAATGATGGCCAAGTCTTATGCAAAAACTGTATTGAAACAATTTATTCGAGGAAAACCAATAAGGTTTGGTTTGAAATTTTGGGGTTTATGGCTATCTACTGAATTTAGATTTATATTGCAGCAAAAATTCCCTAGTCGGAAACAAATTAGCGAAATGTGCTCTATGTACTCGTGTAGTATTGCATTTATGAGACCCCTTTTTCGGCTAATAAATTCCAATAAAAACCCTGCATTCCATTTGTACTTTGATAATTTTTTCACAAATTTGGATTTGATTTTACACTTGCTAAAATTAGGTTTGAAATGTACTGGCACTATCAGAGAAAATCGAGTCAAAGAAAAGAATATACTCGAAAAAAAAGCTCGACGAGGTACTGATATTGTGAAGCATGATCAAAATAGTGGCATAAATTTCATCACTATTATGGATTCAAAGCCCGTTTCAATAGCTTCAACTGCTGCAAGTGTTAGTCCACTATCAACTTCTTTGTGAGATGTATACAGGCATCTATTACAAATGCTCTCGTGATTTTCAATGCTACTGGTGATGGGCAGAAGAAAGTTGGGATAAAAGAGCTGAGTATTTCGATAGCTAAACATTATATTCAAAAAGCTGAAATAAGTCGAGTACCCCGTACACGATGTAATAGGGACAAATTGAAAAATTGTTCGAATGGGAAATGTCCAATAAAAAAGAGGATTTATTGTGAAAAATGCGAACTTTATGTGTGCAATAATTGTTGGGCGAATAATCATTGACGAGAAAAATGTTGAAGTGAGAGGCAAGGGGACTCACGAGAAAAAAGCACCCCGAAACGTGAGAGGCAAGGGGACTCACGATAAAAAAGCACCCCGATACGTGAGAGGTAAGGAGACTCACGAGAAAAAAGCACCCCAAAGGAGACAAAGTTCTACCACGTCCACGCCGTTGTCTCTGGGTAATGCTAAGAATAGAAAAATCAGCAAGGGAGTAGTCAAGAAACATTCTGACATTTTTTCAAACATTTTTCAGGTATTTCTGAAAAATTTGATTTTTTTGAACTTTCAAAAAATTTAAAAATTGTCTCAAAAAATTCTAAAATAATTTGAGAGTGTTCTTTGACTCATTTTATGATATTTTTGTTCTTAGAAATTTTTTTCTAAAGTTCACAGTTTTCGAGGAAACCATAGATTAAGATTTTAGGATTTTTTCATTTTCGCCGCCATTTCGGAAAAACGCGTCGATGAATTTTTCCTGAAAAAAATTTTTCTTCAATGTTTGAGATCCATGATCACCTCTGATCATAGTTTAAAATTGATACCTTCGCGGTATCATTGTTAAAATAAATGCAGAAAAAAATTTTTCTCCACAATTTTCACGTTTATCACGTTTAAATCGGCCATAATTCCTTTCCTGAGGGTCTAATTGAAATTTCAAGCCCAGATTCTGAAAGAGCATCAAATTTCAAGTAGAAATAGAGGTATGACATTTTTTTCGGTCCGATAACATGGTAAAAAAACACGTTGAAAAGTTAGTGAAAATTCTGATCACCTCAGCGTTAATGGGTTAAATTTGGAAAAACTCTGTAGTGCAGTTTAAAGGTTAGGGTCCATGGACGCACAAATTTGCATAGTCATTAAAATCCTAGACTGATTTCGATCCGAAAATGCTTGATAAAGCCAACATTTTGTTCGAAATTTCAAATTTTTTGTTAAATAAACAATTATAACTTTTTTAATATGTATTTTTTTTAAATTCTGATAGCACAGATCGAAAGTTCAGACAATTTTACATCGATAATGACTTATCTAGATTTTTTTTCGGATCTATTTCAAATTGAATAGAGCCACTGAATACAGACAAAAAAAACGTCCATTTGGTCCTTAATGGGTTAAAGTCAACGTATTAAAGTAAAGGAAGTCAATAAATTTGAAGTTGTCACTCGAATATTTTGCACGACATAGCGTCAGAAATGAAGATTACTGTATCGTCGCTACAGTAAATTTCTCTACAACACAGCTAAACAGCTGTTTTTGATCTTTTCTTCAAAACACCAGATTAGAGCAGTTTATCTGCTAGTTGTTGAAACAACTATAGTGCTGTAACCTCATGTGTATTTAAAGTACAAAAACTTCTACAGAGATTACAATAATTTAGATAAGTATCTAAGACTAATAAGTAATAATTATATCCATAAAGAATTTTTCTTTGCTTCTGTGTTCTTTACTTTTAGGTATGTATGGGTATATGTAGACGTACTTATATACACTATCAGTAGTATCATTGTACATACTTTGAAAGAACGTACAATGCATTTAACAATGGTAAGTTGCACAAATATTAATATAACTTTAATAAGAATTGATAACGGTAAATATTTTATTTTCATATTCTAAATACCACTATCAAAATACATGATGTACCTGGATCATTAAATATACTGTAATATAATATAATATAATATAATATAATAATAATAATAAATTTATTATGTATTACTTTGTCAAAGAAAAAGCTTTGTAACGGAGAAAATTTTAAAATTGAAAATCCTGATTAATTTCCACGGTTTACGTATTTTTCAGTGAGAAAACTATGTTTTTCAAAAATGTATGTATATATGTACGTATACACGTACGTAAGTGCGCAAAATTTGTCCAGACCATGTGACTGAAACGAATCGATAGAATAAATTCAAATCTGGAGACAAAAAGCTACTGTTTACCGCATTTTTGATATTTTGATATATACACCATAGATCTACAAAATCTAATCCGATATTCTAAAAGATCATTAAACTTATTTAAAAAATATGTCTACTTGTTACAACTTTATCATTACTATTGGCTTTTCACGGTCACGCGGATATTTCACAGTCGATTGATATTTTGATCTGTACAAGACGTAAAATTAACTAAATACGATAAAGAGCAACATATTCTTATGTAAAAAGACCTGCTCTTTCCGAATCTGAAGACAGATTAAATCGTTTGGTACAAAATATTAAATATGGCCGCGTAAACATACCTATAAAATTTAAGCATCGACTGTGCACTTTTAAATTTCATTTTGCCTGCAAAATTTAATTTTTGGTTTTTCAAAAAAACTTTATAACGGTGCGAATAATAAAATCGAAAATTGTTATTCACTTCAATGTTTCAACTGGTCCTGTTAGATTTTGTAACTCAAAAGCAATTTCATATATAAACAGTTAAGGGGTTATGACAGTGTTAAAATTTTGACAGTTAATAGTCTGTAGAATATGGTCCTGAAAGCTGTTTTTTGCTAAAAAAATTTGCCTTGAAAATATCGACAAAAAACTGATAAATCTGTTTCAAGTAAATTTTTGAAAAATCGTGATTTTTAAATATTTTAATTATGCCAAACTTGTGAAAAGGATTGTTCTACCACACTTTTTACAGAGTAATTTCATGAGAAATCTTACTGAAAATACGACTTAAAAACTGTTTTACAAACCGTTTTTTTCTCAAGAGTTATGAAATTATTTCCGTAAAATAAATAAAATCCGTAAAATTAATTTTTCTATGAGTGATTTTATGTTAATAAACTCAATGCGTTAAAGTAAAGGCATTCAACAAATTTGAATTTGCCACTCGAACAGGTTGTACCTCACAGCGTCCGGTCGAGAATGAAGATTACTGTTTGATCGGTATAGTAGAATTTTTTGTAAAGCAGCAGAAAGCAGCTAAACAGCTGTTTTTCATCCAAGACACTAGATCAGTGCAGTTAGTCTGCTAGCTGCTGTAACAATGCTTATAACCTTAGTGGTGTTGTAAAAGTGCAAGAACTTCTGCAGAATACAAAAATTATTCAGATAAGTATTGGAAACTAATTAGTAATAATTGTGTTCATAATGAGCTTTTTCTTTGTTGGTGTATTTTTTGCTTTTAGGTATACGGGTGCAATCCAGCAAGATGGGAGTTTATATTGACTGTCTGGAGTATTATTTTGCATACTGTTTAACAACTTGCAGTGTATTTAATAATGGTAAGTATTGCATGTAATTGTAATTCATAAACATAACTTGATTATGAATAGCTAACGATAATTTTTATTTTATTTCCAGCTTCTAAATGCTATTATCACAGAGCATGATATGCGCATACCACCAAATATACTTTATTGTATGTATATTTGAGTACCAAAAGCAAATCAAGGTATGCCACATAGTTTCAAGTATAGCTGAGTTCATTTGTATGATTTACATTATAAACTTTAAATGTCTTTTACTGAAATTTAGTTTTTTCATGCTTTTCATGTACTTGCCGCAGCTTTCTGAAGGAACCGTAACATCAATCCGGCACAAACTGACTGGAGCAGAATTGGCAAAAATAAGTTCAAAGTGAATGTTACGTATGTTTACATATGTAACATTCACTATAATTATTAATATTGTCAATATATGTTTAATTATTTATATTAATTTTGTGTTTTTCAGGAATCTGTTCCACTTAGTCTGAGACCAGACTCATAAGCAAGATTTGGCACTTTGATTCATTAGAATTGATGGTACAGTTCCATCAGAACTATGCGGCAAGCAAACAACAGTGATGAAAATCATGATTTTTGGTAAGCAATTCCTTTAATTGTTTTTAAATGTTACACTCACTTTTTGCATATTATTTATGCATAAAAGTGATGTATAATACTTGTATTTGAAAGCAAAAATATAGTTTTAGAGCACCTATACAGGGTGTCCAAAAAGTATCGAAACACGCCTAAAAAGTTTTCAGAGAACATATTTTTGACCTGGGTCAAGGTCATTTCCGTAGTAACTTTTGACGGTCGATCTAATGGTGACCTTGGATTTGACCTTGGCCCTTGCCATCAAGGTCATTTCAAAGTCACTATGATTTGTTTAAATGGGAACACCCTATTTTGACATCGGCAAACGAAAGAGCGGAAAATTTTACGTTCAGATATGTATTAAGGTCCAAGGTCAAGGTCACCTGTGAAGGTCGTAGCAAGGTCAAATTGTATTTGCAGGGAATTCTTGCAGAATTAGCAGTCAGAAGAAAGGTAGATGACCTATGTTTAGCGTTACCCAGGAACAACGACGTGGACGTAATAGGATAATGTTCCCTTTGGGCTGCTTGATTAACGTGAGTCCCCTTGCCTCTCACGATGGGGTGCTTGTTTTGCGTAAGTCCCCTTGCCTCTCACGATGGGGTGCTTGTTTTACGTGAGTCCCCTTGCCTCTCACTTTAAATATTTAGCGTAAATGCTCGAATTGTTCACCATTCACTTCTTGACAGTAAGCTAATCGATGGTAAAAAGCATTAACAACATTTTCTATCGCTTCAGGACTAATATTTGCTGATTCTAATTCAATCCTCTCTCGTAGCTCGACTAAATTTGTGGGCTTTGTTTTGTATACTCAATCTTTTAAATAGCCCCAGTAAAAATAATCAAGAGGTGTCAAATCAGGTGATCTGGCTGGCCATTCAATTGTGCCCCTTCGTCCTATCCACCGATTAACAAACACTGCATCTAAAAGATTGCGAACATCACGTGCATAATGAGCTGGTGCGCCGTCTTGTTGGAACCATGTGTTCATAAAGTTGTCTCCTGCTATTCTTCTTATCGCAGGCACGATTTGATTGCGTAGCATTTCTTCATAGTTTTCAGCATTTAAGTTGCCATCAATAAAAAACGGACCTACGATTCTGTTATTGAATATGCCTGCCCATACGTTTAATTTTTCTGGGTATTGTGATTTATCTTCTCGTGCCCAATGTGGGTTTGTTTCTGCCCAATATCTACAATTGTGTCTATTGCAGGTTCCGTCAAGTTGAAATGTCGCCTCATCTGAAAAAACAATATTTGATGGGAAGTTAGGATTTTGCACTATACGTGTCATCATGTCATCACAAAATTCAACGCGACGATCAAAGTCATCTTCATTAAGTTTGTGAATCAGTGTGACTTTGAATGGATGAAAGTTAGCATATTTTAGTATGTTATGAACAGATGACTTACTTATATTGTGCTGTTGTGAAATTCTACGGGTGGAACTATGTGGATCCTCAATGAATGATAACAAAACATCCAGGGAAGTATCATCGTTTGTTGCTGACTTTGTTTTTCCTGATTTTGGCCTATCGTCGATTGTGCCGGTTTGTTCAAACTTTGTAACAAGGTTCCTTGCAGTTGAAATGACAATCCCAGTTCTATCAGCTCTAAAAGTCTCATTAAAAAGATTAATCACTGTGCGGTAAGGTTGCACTGCGGCACCCCAGCCTCTCATCATGAGAAGTGTAATCCTTTCTCTTTTCGTAAGATGTTGCATTTTCAATTAGGTATGAACAGATTTTATTGTTGATCAAACTATGAATACTTAAATATCAATTTAAAGAAATAGATTTTACAACCACTATACTTATTTAAGATTTCGAGGTAAACATTTGTAGTTTTAAAATAAGTGGGCAATATAATTTGCTTGGTAACTTATGTTTTTAAGGTGCTTTTTTTAGTGTGAGATCGCGATTTACCGAATGTAGCCATCTAGAGGTCTGGTTCAGTACTGCAACGTTGGCGTTAAGTTTTAAAACTTTTTGAACATTACCATAAAATATGTATGTTTCTGTTTATTCAAACGATTATGGGGTCGCTGAGAACTAATTAAGAGTTCACATTTAGATTGGGTATTATTAAAAACTTAATGAAGACTGGTTAACGCCCAAATAAACAATTTATTTAAATGTAACAAAAAATGAGTCTTAATTTGTTCAAGGGCTTTTCAGGGTCGCTAAGTACGGATTTTGAGTTGGTTTTTAGTTTAGCACTATAAAGGACTTCATGAGGCCCGGTTAAGGCTCAAATAAATAATTTTTTTCAATGCATCAAAAAAATAAGTTTTAATTTATTTAGGGGGGTTTTCGGGGTCGCGGAGTAGGAGTTTTGGATCGAATTTCAGTTTGGCACAATGAAGGACTTAATAAAGCCCGGTTAAGGTCAAAATACACAATTCATTTAAATGTAACAAAAAAAAGTTTTAGTTCATAAAGTGGGTTTTTAGGGCCTTTGACCTTGCTACGACCTTCACAGGTGACCTTGACCTTGGACCTTAATACATATCTGAACGTAAAATTTTCCGCTCTTTCGATTGCCGATGTCAAAATAGGGTGTTCCCATTTAAAAAAATCATAGTGACCTTGAAATGACATTGATGGCAAGGTCCACGGTCAAATCCAAGGTCACCATTAGATCGAGCGTCAAAAGTTACTACGGAAATGACCTTGACCCAGGTCAAAAATATGTTCTCTGAAAACTTTATAGGCGTGTTTCGATACTTTTTGGACACCCTGTATATCTATTAATTTTTTACAACACTAACAATTTTTCGTTTTTTTCAGGTTTTAACACTGTCATAACCCCTTAAAGGAGCGCATTTTCTTTGAGAAAGCATACGGCTACTCAGTTAGCAGCGGTTTTTACACATGTAACATTCACTTTAATTACTAATATTGTTAATATATGTGTAACTAACTATTTTAATTTGGTATTTTTCAGGGATCACTTCCACTTAGTTTGTGGCTACACTTTTAAGGAACATTTTCCACTTTGGTACAATTCAATTTTTGGTAAATGAATGAATTTAATTGTTATGGAATATTAAACACACTTAATGCATATTTTTATGCATTAAAGTGGTGTGTAACATATGAAGGTTTGCAACCGTCATACCCAGCATGTCCTCCTGATCAAAGCACATGTACTCAAAACTGTAAGCTTGTTACAGGAGCATCATCGAGCAGCCCGGAGGACCACCGAATAGGTGAGTAGGTGGGGGGAGAGAGAGCGCTACTGGCATGCGACCGCAAACCGCGCGATCGCGTCAGTTTGAATACGGGCGTCGATAGACCCACGTACTACGAACGCTTCGCCGTGAAATCAACTCGTATGACTAGCAGTGCACTGACACTTGAGGGGAGACGCGCGAACGCATCTGTTGTTGCCATCAGCAGTGCCCGAGTGCCGACGACGAAGAACCAGCTCGCCTACGGTGCCAACGTTGCCACTGCGCCTTCGCGGACGCCATGCAGCCATCTCCGCGATCAACGCGCCCCGCTGAAGCTTCGCTGCGCTACGCCGCTGCTCCCGCTGCCTGGATCGATAACACCGTTCTCTCTAACAACTCTCTCTCTCTCTCTCTCTCTCTCTCTCTCTCTCTCTCTCTCTCTCTCTCTCTCTCTCTCTCTCTGCGTACCCGCTCTCACCAGCCGTCGTCTGGGCTTCTCACGCGCACTACCTGCCACTGCGTGCCTGTGAGTACGCTTGTATCTCTCTTCTATTGAATTCTTCTACCGTTTCAATTTACTTGGAGTGTTGTTACTTTTCCCCCTTTCACCTACGGGCTACCCTTTAGCTTCGGACCTCACGCTGCTACCGCGAGCTAGTCCTCCGGGTGAAAACGAAGACACCGGTCCCCGATTATAGCGAGAATAACCACCCCGTTATAAACACTTATACTTAACGAGAAAAATATAATTTTTAGAGCACTGCTATGTATAGATTTTTTACAGGTACTAATCTATTTATATAAAATAATATATAAATACATTATTTTCTGTTATTTTCAATGTTTAACTCAGGCCTACCCCCTTAACAGAAGCAATTATTGCATTTTATGAGTTTTTACGTCTATTCAAACAGAACTGTGTACTCGCTGCTGATAATTGTGTATTTCATCATTCTTGATTATTGAGAACAATCAAAATCATATTTATGGATAAATATTTTAATTGCATTATTTTAGCATTTACAGATACATTACAACTTAATATTAAGTTTAGACGATATTGAGAGAGAAACTACATTTACAAAGGAGATAGGAGATATGCGAAGAAAATTATCATCATTAAATGTATGCACGATTTAGCATTAAGAAAAAGAACTATTTTAAAATTAAGTTTGAAGTAATAGTAGATATTAATGCAAAAGAAAAATATATCGATTTATAAAATTTGTTTAATTTCGCCAAAGTTAATATGAATAAGATACCTATTATTACGTCTGACAACTATATATTTATTATTGTTACGTCTAAATTTCGGCTAGAATGTTTAATTAGATTTTACTTACTTGCATTTAATCCTTGTTAAAGAGCCTCTGCTGCTGCGCTGTGGTCAATCGTGTGCAGGTTGAAATAAATTGATAACTATTATGTTGAAATAGTGACACTTAGTTTATTAATCAACACTAAATCTATTTAATAATATAAAGTAGAAATTATTAATTAATCGCGTTGGCTACTGTCGACGTATAGGTACGTCGTAGCAGAGCTCGTGTCGCGTCCTCGAAATAAACTAAACTAATAAGCATTTCAAGCCAACTCATTGACTCGGTTGCTCTACTTAACTCATGCACTCAGCATCTTTCATACTTTCGGCAATACCTGTCGACACTTTTACACGCATACTCAGCAATTGCGTAAGACGTAACATCCCCACACCTAGATAGTTGTCTATTGACAAAATAGTAACAACTATTCAAATTTTAACAAATCTTAAAATTACCATTATAAATCTTAAATTACTTTTACAATTAAATCTTAAAATAATTCTATAAATATTATATACTATACGATGTTACAAATAAGACTTAAAACCTAACGCATCTATTTATGACATCCAATATTATACTAAAAATATTTATCTTTTACTACAATGACCTATTATGTAGAATCACATTTTAAATAATTTAAAAGAATTCATAATAACTGAAATAGTGAAAGTGATAGAATAATGAAAATAACTCTACATGCGAGCTCGAATTACGGTCAATTTTTACATTTTCATCATTTGGATTGGACAAGTGTATAGGATTAATTAAGGATTTTTCATCATTCAAATTCGTTTCTGCCTTATTATCTTTTTTAACAATTACTTCTTAATTGGATATCTTCTGATTTTTATTATGAACTGAGATGGTTTAAAGTAAAAGAATTGTATGCTCGATTATTCAGTATATATAATAAATTTATTGCATATTATAAGCTCACAAATAAATCTCCCCTTTGGCTACCGTATTCACGGTCGTGGCCTACCGGGAGGAGAGCGGGATCTCGAGATTACCTTTTCGCTTAGTACTCGGTGTTAGACAAACCTGAGTGTGAATGAACGCGGCGCAAACAGAAAAAAAACGGTACCTTGAGTGCGTGGGAGTGTGTGTATATGTGTATATAAGCAGATGGTCGTGCGTGCAGCTCGATGAGGCGTCGAATGGTCCCCTCGATGCTCCAGTGATATTCCCCGAAATAGACGGCTTGGCCTACTGTCGGGCTGTTGCAAAATGCAGCGTCTTGTTACGGGATTGACGGTCTCCCTCGCTTTCCTCGTTCTTCCGGATTATTGGATGATGTGGAATGAGCGGTGAACGTCTCGTAGGTGGATGCTCCCCGTATGCGGCAATAGCTTGGATATAGTGAGAATGTCACGGACAGAGCTTCGCCCTGGCTCTTGAAAACTTGATGATCGGCTCAGCTACGGCGCACTTCCTCCAGATCCTTTATTTAAGCTCTGACCTCCCCCTATTGTCGTTTAGAATCTGCACGTGCCGGTTTTTCCGATCTGAATACATGGCTTTCCTATAGTGGTGGTTATTTTTGGTATAGCGTGATTCACGTATCACCCGCGATCTTCGCGGACATCGAAAGATTCGCTATCAATTTGTAATTGGCTCTGCCTTATTTGGGGCGGCTGTTCTTGATGCTTATAATTATCCGAAAAACAGTCGTCGGACAGATCGGGTTACATTTGATCTGCTTAGATCGAGGCGTTATATAAAAATTTTAATTATATATTTTTCGCGGTTTATTACACTATATCAAAAAATAAGTGAATTTTTCTAATCTTTATTTATTTTGTTATTACAATAAATAATGTAAAACAATTTATTTGTTATTGTTTATTATTCTCCTCAATGATTCTGTTTTTATTTAAAACTGTGTTTTAATGCATTCCCGTACTAATATAACCGTGATCCAGATTTGAATACCATGAATGCTAACCTCTTTATAGCGTTGCCAGTTTGTACACGGCGTCATAGCAGAATAACTACATATCCAACTTTTCTTATTAAATTTTATTTATTGTAGTTATTGTCAGTATTCTAGAAATAATTTGAAAAACAATATTGCATCTTTGATTTCATATTTTATTGTACACAAAGTTTTCTTTAAACTAGTATTACGTCCGAATAGCGACGCTCACAACTATATATTTATTATTAGGAGTAGCGATGGTTTATAATAAAGAATGTGTAGGTTTGGTAGTTCAGTTAATGTAGTTTATTTATTGCGTATTACAAAATTACACCTGATTTTCTCCTTTGGTTACCGTATTCATGGTCATGCCCTTCCGGGTAGGAGAGCGGAATCTCGAGATTACCTTCCATTTATCACTCAGTGTTAAATAACGCTAGTATGAATGGATGCGACGCGGAAAAAAAAGGAACGGTACCTTGTGCGCGCGCGCGTGTGAGTATATGGGTGGTTCTCTGACAAATCGAGCGGTCAATTTTTTGACACTAATCAAAAATATTTTTAAAATGTTCCTAAGAGACTTGTAAGTATCCCTGAATTTTTTCAGATTTTTTTCAGCAAATATCTTTGAGTTACATAGGGTCAAAGTTGATGAAATCAGGTTTTTTTGCTTTTTCTTACTACTTTCATTAATTTGTAAAGTTTCAGGGAAGCATTTTTCACTATAAATACATATAACATTTTTTTCTGGAAACTTTCTAAATTTTTCAAAAAAAATATTTTTGAAGTCATATATATATATGTTTTAAGAAACTTATAAAAATTATAAGTTTCTTAAAACAGTTATATAAAAATTTCGTTTTGGGCTTTTCGCGGTTTATTACACTTTGAATTAAATTTTTCGTAAGAAGCAATTAAATTCTATAAAGCTATCATTTCCCATAATAGTCTATGTCGAATCATAAAAAATAAAAACATTAATTTATCCACTTAAAGGTAGCCTTCTGAACATTGGTACTGATGCTTTTTATATATGTTTAAAATCGCATGAAAACGCTTAGAATTTTCTTGACAATATTTAGTTTAGTTAGGAACGTCCTTAAGCTGTTAATTTAGGTATAAGCACTTACATAATGATATATATTACCATTATATAATAATACTTCTAAAGGTATTTATGATTATAAACAATTATAAACAAATAATAAATTAATTCCGATTAGTCTTATAATGTACCATAAAATGTAATGTACATCAGAATGATAGATTCAAATCAAATAAGAAATTGTAAATCATCAAAATGAAAAATTTGAAATCATAAATACATACCTTTACTGCTGAGGCGTGATCATGTTCAATTAAGCTTGCTCCTAAGATTTGAAACCGTTGCAGAAAATTTGGAAAACTAATTCTTTCAACAGGAGCATTCACAGTGGAGGACTCAAGTTGCTGCGTCAAACTATATGGATACATTTTCTCAAACTCTTGTTGTGTTTGCATTGATATAAATGATAAGTTTGAACTCCATGATGATTTAAATATATTACTTTTTTGTATACCTAGAATCAAACAAATAAATAATCCATAAAGTTTCTCGAATAATATAAAAATTTAATCAATGTATTAACTTTATAATTTACAATATAATCAGAAATACTGTAAAAAAAATTCCTTACTTCCTAAGTATGTTAACTATTCCTTTTCCAGAATCGTCTAAATTATTGCTTGAATACTTATTTAAATTATTAAATGTATCGAGTACTTCAGGAATCGATTTGAAATATAATTAAGGCGTTAGGCCTGGGTTAAACTACCAAAAAAATAGATTTTTTCTACTTTTTTTGTAGAAAATTTTCCGTAGAATCTGATGGAAATCCGTTTTGGGCGACTTTTTTGCAAAGATATAAACATAATAAATTATTAACAAATTAGCGCAATAATTTTTTATAAAGAATCTTCGTAAAATTTTCTTTTTGAGGTGTCCATTCACTAATGCCTACAAATAATAAGAATGAGATTGATTACATTTCTTTATTCTTATTATTAATATATGTTGTATAAAGCATTTTACTGTAAAAAGTTTGGCAAAAAACCGTTTTGATACAAATTTATTCATCTATAAATGAAACACAAGTGAACAGATTTTCAACTTATCGACTTACCGACTGAGCGATATGAGAGCTCAAATAAACGATAATTCATCTAAAATCCTTTTTGCCCAGCTCACACCTAGAAAACTATTTTTTTCAAAATAAACTTTAAACACTGTAAAATTTCAAATTCTCTGTAAATTTTTTAGTTGTGAATTTTTTTAAAGTGAATTTATTTTACAATTACTAAGTTTCGTGAAAATTATATACTAGATTTATAAAAGTTTAAGTATCTGGAATTAAAAATTTTACTTAAAAGTTATGACGGTTTGTAACCGTCATGCCCAGCATGAACTCCAGCTCAAAGCACATGAACTTAAAACTGTAAGCTTGTTACAGGAGCAGCATCGAGCAGCCCGGAAGACCGCCAAATAGGTGAAGAGGTGGGGGGAGAGAGAGCGCTACTGGCATGCGACCGCAAACCGCATAATCGCGTCAGATTGAATACCGTCTTAGAGAGACTCAAGTGTCGCTAACGTATTGCCCTGAAAGTGCCCTCGTACGATATTCGCTGTGTTCGGAAACCAGAGAGAAAATGCGCCATCGCATCCGCTGTTGTTGTCACCAGGGCCCGAGCACCGACGACGAGGCCCCAGCTTCCCCTCGGTGCCGACGTTGCTACAGCGCCTTCAAAGACGCCTTGCCGCGTTCACGACCCGCTGCCTTGACCAGCAACATCATCTATGCCCAGGAAAGCCGCCAGTACTAGTCCTCTTCTTACCATACATTTCTCTATTCGGTATACAGCGTCCACTAACGTCGTCTCTACCGATTTCTTCGCCTGGTAGGCGTACTGCCCACTGTGTAGTGGTGCAGTTACCAGGCATTCTTCTTTAATATACCTATCTACCAGCTTTTCCATTTTCCAGCGCTTTCAAGAGAAACGAGGTCAGACTGATCGGTCTATAGTTCCCTGCAATCGAATGCTGCGCCTTCCTTGGTTTAGGGAGAAACACCACTTTCGCCCTGCTATCATCTCTCCTTGCTGTAGCAAAGCCGGTAAAATTCCGTCTAATCCTGCAGCTTTATATGGCTCAAAGGAGTCCAAAGCCCATTTTATTCTTTCCCTACTTGTGTTGCGCCTGGCTATTCGCCATTCGCGTCTACTAGGCCTATGTCCTATATTTTCCTCCTTATCCCCCGCTTGGTGGTCCTGGAAATGCTTCCTGAGCAGCTCTAAGAGAGTATCCTCCGCACTTTCCGCCCAACCATCGCCTACCTTGATTGCGTCAGCCAAGGTGTCCTTAGGATGCTGAAGTATCCTGCACAGCCTAGCCATATCCTTAAGGTCCGTCCACGAGCTGCAGGCCCTCCTCCACCCCGTTGTCCTGGCCTCCTCAATGGCCTTCTTGTATTCCCTGAGCGCTAGCCTAAATCTATACAGTATACATATCCTCCTCCGTTGTGGTTTCCACTAGAAGTACTATAAGACCGATTTTTGCGAGTGCGGCTGATACAACGGGAGGTAGACAATATGCCCTGGTACAATTGGGATAATAGAGGCCGTATACCACTGAAAAGCATAGAAACATTGCTATGGCCGAGATCACGGACTAGGAGAAGACGAAGCTCGCTTGCGGCCTACAGTCAAGTACCCGAAATGCAATCTGAGAATACGAGCGTGGACCATGTACAGAACGTGACGGTCCACCAGATACGCAAAATCATGAACTTGATGCAAGGAAGCGAGCAGAGAGTCCTCTACCAGGTGAGACAGTCTCGTGAGGTTGAGCAAATCCTGGGACTTCCCATCATAGCTTCGTCGACCGTGACTGACACTCTCAATTCTAACCAGCGCACCATCATCCGCCTTCAGTCACCCTAAGCTGCTAGTCCGTCGACTACCACTGGGCTAAACAGTTGCATGACAACCTCGAGCGCTACATCGGGATTAATCCAGCTCGGAGAAAGAGAACGAAGTACCGAATTCTAGAGTGCTGCTAGATAGCAGCCGTCCAAATCTGCCACGAGCTCTCGAGTTTCTTTATGCGGGATTGAATAATTTAAACGCGAACACCTATCAGCCATTCACGGCCAATGCCGCGACCGAACCCCAACTAGTGAGCGATAACGCGACCCACAGAGTGTCAAATTATTACCATTGGAGCAAT
>JACCIB010000438.1:0-10000 GCA_018906965.1 Philotrypesis tridentata | reverse complement strand
ATCAAATATTCAAAGTTTTTATTCAAATAAATTTGTTTTTAATAAATACAAGAATTTGAGAACTGATCAATGTCCTTAAAACAATGGTGAAGGTAAAACAAATTTTATATTTTTTTGTAATTGAAAATATTCGGAGATTATTGTCGCTCTCATGAATATCAAGAAACTGTCAATATTTCTTTCGTTAATAAACTATTTGCCTCAGGGAGATAAATCAATTCTCAAATAACTGTATTATAATAAACCCCAAGAGATAAAGCCGAAAATAGATTTTTTTCTTCTTCATTTAATCATTAGTATTAGTAATCCTTGCAGGGGTGGTCGCGGCATCCCTACCGGAGACTTGAGATTGAACACTCAGACTAGCTCAATGCATTGTGTCTCTTATCCTAGTATGATTCTATTTGAATTTATAACAAAAGTCACTCCATCACCCTGCAACGATCTCCTATCGATGGCCTGTAACCTCGAGGAAGGAATTAAGCTTCTACGTTGCCTCTATTCCTCTCACTCGATGAAAGGGACCTCACAACTTGTTCTAGTTGCCAACAAAGCCGGGCATTGACACTCAAGGTGGAGTGATCTTGACTTTTCCCTCGGTGCACCTCTCCATTTCCTTCATGATTCCTCTTTTGCCAGAGCTTTATGGCTCTGCTTTTTTAGTTCACAAGCCAGAATAGTTTCCATATAGTACATCGCATTTTGCATTCTGTTCAGATTCTGCGTGTGTACTTTAACTTATTTCTCCATACTACGAGTTAGCTGTCCAGTCCAGACTTGGTAATGGTATCGTATATCTATCTGAACATCTTTTACTTATTGCCCCCCTGCACACCCAGAAAGTATTGTCATTTTCATTTTTTGCCTCAACGTGCCTTTCCTTGTTCAATTTTGAGTGCATTATAGCGCACAGGTAGCTCACCTCCTTGTCCAGTTTCAAAAGAACTTCTTCAAAACGAAGCCCCTCGACAGGTTTGTTCTTATACCTGGTCGTATACAGTATGGCATTAAATTTACAAGGATTTCCACTTATCCAAACCAACCTGAACCAAACTTAGATGAGGTCTAGCGCACACTGCATTACGCCTATAAACACATTCGCATTATCCCTCCCATATCATTATCGCACGTAAACCCCGCTTATGATCCTAATAAGGCTATCGACCGCGAGGTACCATAATTTATGTAACAAATACCCTATCTGTGGGCTACATTTTCCAACTCCTGAGAATAAATTTCGATTCCTATTCGATCTCGTAATAACTATAGCCTTGTGCATAGCTATCGCATTAATAAGAAATAGTATCAGATTTTTGTATTTACATTGCGTGATATGCGTCATAGGCCAAGCAACAGAGATTATTTTCAAAAAAGTAATAAAAGAAGCTGGCAACCTATGACACTCGATAGCAAATAATGCGCACTTTAAGTACATATGTGTCTCTACAGGTAAATCGAGATTATTTTATAGTTATTAACAAAAAAACATGCAGAAAGCGACACGCGTGAATTATCTATATATACGCGCTTCCCCTATTCCCCCACTCCTCGCGCGCTCTGCCGCGTCTGGCCGTTTTTGCGTATTTTCGACGGCTATTTTAGCATACTTAGATGCATTTTATCGAAAAACGGATAAATGCATCTTATTGTGCGAAACGTCAACATTTCAAAACACTTTTTAAAATTGAAATTCGACCACAATTGGCGACGTGACAGCGTGTGCAAGTTAGTGAACAAAAAATTAACATCGCGATTACAGCAACAATAATGGTTTCACAGCATTCATTTTTTTTCCTATAAAGTACATACCCATAGTTTCTAATTTCCAAAATTTCGAGTCTTAAAATGAAAAAATGGCTGCGTAATGAATTTTTGAAAAATGGCTAGTTTAACCCTTTCTTTTCCATTATCTCAGCTTCTATACAACTTATCGAGATTCTTAATAGTTCCTCTTCTTCGTAATTTCATACCGCATATTTTTTGCCTAAAGTGATGTTTTGATTGCTTGCTTAGTTTAAAAGTTCTAAGCGAAAAACTAAAAAAACATGCATTTTCTGCATGTTTTTTTTGTTAATAACTATAAAATAATCTCGATTTACCTGTAGAGACACATATGTACTTAAAGTGCGCATTATTTGCTATCGAGTGGCATAGGTCGCCAGCTTCTTTTATTGATCGTCAAAAATCGTACCTTTTTTTGCTCTGTCGCTTGGCCTATCACTTTAATTTCATAATTATAAATCAAATTTGAAAATGGTTAATGTCTGTAGTCTAAATGGATTTTAAAACAACTAATATATAAATTAAAGTATTCAGTAGGATAGCCGATAGATTTAAAATTCATTTATTTATTTATTTCAACATGATTAGTTTTTTGTAAATAAATATTTATTGATATCACAACTTTCTTAAGGGGTTATGCCTGAGTTAAACCTGAAAAAAACAAATTAATAGTTATTAGGCAAAAAAATTATTTATAAGTAATATTAAAAAAATTCTTTTTCCTACTTAAAGTATACATATTAATTGTAATTTTACATATTTTTAAACAATTATATATCTATACTTACTATACAATCAATTCCATGTGTCAAGTATTAAATTTCCTTTTGCCGTATGATTTCTCATCATCCGGGTGATGAATCCAAACCAAACTGGATGGACAATCTTCTAAATGTCTTTCTCCTCAGCTTGAACGGAAGGGATTACTGAAAAATAAAAATTTTAAATATTGAGAAACACATAAGGTCATAATATTCATAATACAGTGAATTATGCATATGTTCACATGCGTAACATTCTTTAAACTTACCTTAGCCAATTTCCCTCCGTTCAAGAAGTGACGAAGGATTCCCTGAAGCTCTCCAAAAAATTTTAGCTTGATTGGGCTGATGGTTCCTGAGAAATCCTGCGGCAAGTGATCTAAAATCATAAAAATTCAAAACATGAAAAAAATGCATTTAAAGTTTATGCAAGACACTTATGTATACCTATCGAGTAGTACTTACTACAAAATATAAAAAAAATCATATTTTTTTTATATTTTGGCATAAAATACCTAAATATTATGGAATGTATGGAGACCCGGGTGCTGTTCGTGTTGATATACCAGTATCAAAAGCTGAAATTGAAATTTAAGTTTTTGATACGCATTCACACTCAGCATATTTTATATGAATATAATTTTTGTCATTGCTTACCGATTACTTGACAGGATTGTTAACAATTACAGTAGACTTTGAACTGCTTTGAGGCCATCTAATACACATGCATCTTGTCGTGCACATGATATTTATAGCCCGTACACCTAAAAATAAAGAATACACTCACAAAGAACAAAGTCTTCACAAATAATATGTCGTTTATAGTCCAAATACTTATCTAAATTTGAAGACTAGTAGACTCAGAAGTTATCAAAACAGCACAACATCCAGCTTGTACTAGACTACAGACAGCAAACGAAACAGCTGTCTGAATGCAAACTCGACAAGGTCGGTAAAACAGTGAGTTCCTTTTCCATATGCTGTAGGTGCCACATTTTTAGACGGTAATTTCAATTTAAATTTGTACGTATGTTTTTAACCCTTTATAAGTTTGATTAAAATATTACAAGACTAAATTTAAATTTTAAATTTATTGTATTATAAATATTGCGACGTAGCAATAATTATTGCTGCGTCGTGAATAATATTCTTTTGCCAGCTGACTCACTCTCGGTGAAGTGACAGCTCCTGGAGCGGAGCCAGCGCTCGGTGGCGCTCGAAGGAGTTGCCTCTAACCGACCGCGTGCGGAGCGCAGGATGTGAGCTCCCGAGTCACACCTGCGCAGCACGTCGGCGCTCGGGAGGGGGCACGGCAGGAAGCGAGACGGCGACCGCACACGCGCGGTTACATGCACGCCGCGGTGTGTAGAGGGGAGCGCGTATGTATGTGGAAGAGAGAGAGAGAGTCGGTGCGCGTGGGAGAGAGAGAGGGAATCGGCGCGCGGGAGAGAGAGAAGTTGGCGAGAGTGAGAGAGAGAGAGCATGTCGCGTATGATAGAGGGGCGAGAGCGAGCGCTCTCGGTTATCGACCGTGATCGAGCGGGAGTGAGAGGGCGCCTGCTATCGGGCTACGAATTGGCAATATAGATGCAATGTATTGTACAGGGGAATTGTACAGTACATCATATAGTGATATAGAGGCTTTCTTTTTCCAGCATAGAGGAACATGGCGGAGATCTTGTATGCCGTGAAGCTCCAATATAGATCGAGGGAATTTGAATCTCGCGCGGCTGTTTCGTTATCTATAGGGGGAGCCACTGGATGGGGATCGATATTGATTGATGTATTTTTATCAATAAAGGGGGCGCAGATTACAAGATTAGTCAAGGATATAGAGGGCGATAATTGTTTTCCAACCAATGAATAAATTAGGATTTGGAAAAGAGGGCGCTGGAGGAAACTCACTGATAAAGGAATAGATTGGTGGTAGTTTCGGGAAACCAATAGGGGATTTTTCTAGGAGATAGGACCAATGATGTAATTTTGGAGGCCGGGCTTGTGTTTCCGTGAAGAAGGAGGCCGGGTGGGAAAACGCGGCATCCTTCCTCGTTCGGAGCGTCGGCCTCGGCCATTCCGTTCCTGGTGCCTGATAGAATCAGTTGTATTGCAATAGATCTCGTTCTTTCCTTTGGGAATCCAGGAGCCATATTGGAGACAACCCGGCGTGCTGCTTCATTTATTTTTTGTTTGGAATTGTAGAGGATTTTTGGAGGAAAAGGAAATTGGAGGATTTTTGGAGAAAAAAAGAAATTGGAGGAACTGAGTCGTCGACAGCTATAAGGAAATACTTGGTAAATTTCATTGTAAATTTATGTGTTCTTTATATGGTCGAGTAATTCGGAAATCGTAGAGGATCTTTTCGCGGGATTTTCAGCGGACACCAGTTTTCCCTTTTTGTTTCTTTAGAGGCATCCGTAGAGGAAATTTTCGTGGTCCTTTTTAGGTTTTCTCCGAACGGCTGTGGAATTAGTAATTTGGCCGCGTGCCCATGTTTTTATAAGTCAAATCACAATTCAATCTGTTTGCTGTATCGACATGTATAGAGAGGGATTACAATATATTTGTGTTTATTATTTTTAAATATTGGTGTTTATAATTTGTAAACCTAATTGCCACCACTTTCCCGCTTTCCACCATCTGCAGGAACATCACGAGCTGGAGAAAGGGAGATAGCCGCGCAAATATAAATACTTGTATACTAACTGGGATTCCCGTGCGGGCGGGAAAATTCCACGTTACAAATGGCGCCCATCGTGCGGCTTTAGGTGGTGGAATTTTTTTTTTTCAGCAGGAAATTTTGTGTGGAGGAAATTTTGTGGAAATTTTAGCAAAGACGACTTGAAATCAATTTGGCGGGCATTTGGCGGACTTGGCGGTTGAAACGTGGTCGTGACGCCATATTGGACGCTAAGCGTCGGTTGCGAATTTCAAAGTCCTTTTCCTTTCCTGGTTTTGTGGTGGCAATTTTGGGATTTTATGTTTGGTAATTGGATTTATTGTGCAAGACTGGATATTTATAGAGGATACCCATGGTGGGAAAATTTTTTTTTTTTCTCCTTTTTCACGTTTGTGTTTGGAGATTTTCTGTGGATTTTTTGATTTTTGGGCGGGCCCTTATTATTTATGCGCACACACACACATGATGTTTTTGGGATTTATCGTTTATGTTATAAATTATTATTGCTTATTATTATATATTATTAAATATTGTGTATTATGATTGAATTGTGTGGAGGATATTTTCTTTCAGGAAGATATTCGATCAATTGAAATTTTATTTTCGAATCTGTGTGGAGGAAATTTTCTTTCAGGAAGATTTTCGATCGATTGAAATTTTATTTTCGAACCTGTGTGGAGGATATTTTCTTTCAGGAAGATTTTCGATTGATGAAATTTTATTTTCGAATCTGTGTGGAGGAAATTTTCTTTCAGGAAGATTTTCGATCGATTGAAATTTTATTTTCGAACCTGTGTGGAGGATATTTTCTTTCAGGAAGATTTTCGATTGATGAAATTTTATTTTCGAATCTGTGTGGAGGAAATTTAATTTCAGGAAGATTTTCGATCGAGTGGAATTTTATTTTCAAATCTGTGTGGAGGAAATTTTCTTTCAGGAAGATATTCGATCGGTTGAAATATTATTTTCAAATTTGTGTGGAGGAATTTTCTTTCAGGAAGATATTGATCGATTAAAATTTTATTTTCAAGGTTGTGTGGAGGAATTTTTTTTATTTTACAGGAAGATTGCTAACCCGTGCGGGAGAATTTTTTAACACAAGTGTAGAGGAATATTTTATTTCAGGAAGCTTGTGATTTGTATGGTGGAATTTTCAATTTCAGGAAGATTGTGGAGAATATTTGGCGATATTTTCTCTTTTCTGGCCATATAGAATTTTTTTTTTCTCCCGCCACGAGGGTTGGGGGTGTCCTGTATTATCATATTTATATTGATTTTTCTTACGCTACGAGCGTATTGAATTTCCCTGTATTTTAGTGTGTGTGCGTAGGTAGGGTTTCCCGTTTTGTTGTGGAGGATTTATTTATTTGTTTTTGTGGAGGAAATTATTGTTGAACTTGAAGATGTCGACCATGGAGCAAGAGTATAGGAACTGCATGAAAAAGCTGCTGCAGAAAAGGGAGCTCCGAGCGCGGATGCGGGCTATAGTGGCCAGAGATATAGAGGAAATCACGGATGAATTGCGGGAATGCGGCTATAGTACGTTGGGCTCGAATAGAGAATTGGCGGAGAGGCTGTTTCGAGCGAATTTATTAGTGGAAGGTTTTGAAGTTCCCTGGTATAAAGACGTAGATGAAAGAGAAAATTTGTCTCCTGCGGAGAGGCTTGCAAAACCGACTCTAGAAATGGCGGCTGAGGATCAGACTGATCCGGAGATAGTGGCGACACTTTCATCTGTGGAGGAGACCTTGCCGACGACGACAATCGTTACAACGATGTGTAATTTTCCAATGACGACAGTATCTTCGTCGTCGTGGGATATTCCGGGATTGGCAACGTATTACTCTACAGCGCCAGTAGAGCATTTCACTTTTTCGGATCCAGTAATGACTACCTCAGGGACAACTCATTCTGTGGCGGGTACTGGTACTAAACCAAAGGTTAAGGATTCGAGGAAAAGAATTCAACTGACTGATCAGGTAAACTCGGATGTAGTTAATGTAGAGGATGCTCAATGGAGGAATAGAGTGCAGGGGATGTATTTAAATCTCCCGATATCTCAGGTGCCTCCAAAATCTTCATTGGGGTCTGGAGATAATACGAAGACCGTGTTTTCAATGCCATATGTTGTAAGTAGTGGTTTTGGATTTTCGAACACGGGTCGTAATTACGTGAAGCAGTCGAGTACCCTTGATAACAATGCCAGGAACGAGGAGGAAGGAGAGGATTTTAGAGGTACGCATACGAGTCCAGATCATGACCGTTGCGATTTCAGAGATCTTAGAGGAAATTCTGGAGTTGATTTTAGGTCTACGCATTATCATGGGAATTTGGTGAAGACGCTGCAGAGTTGGTGTCACAAATTTCATGGTTCTGAGGATAGGGTGGTGGCGGAAAACTTTCTGGATCAGATGGAGGATTGCCGTCGCAGTGAAAATATTCCGGATGAGAGAATGTTGACGGCTGCGGCTTGTTTATTTACTGGCATAGCGGCAAACTGGTATAGAGTAAAAAGGAAAGAAGTTTCTTCATGGCGGCAGTTAATGGTGGCATTCAAAAATCGTTTCATTGGTGAAATCAGCCAACGCGATATTTATAATGACTTGATGCGGAGAACTCAAGGAGTGGGGGAGCCCATTACAGCGTTTATAGACTGTTTCAAATATATAGTGGATCACCTGGATAATCCTCCAGAATATAGAGAACTAGTAGGCATGGCCTTTGAAAGAATTAGATCAGAGTATCGAAATTTCATGGTCAACATGAAAATTACATCGTTGGAGGATATTGAAAGGTATGGTCGGCAGTATGAAAGAGTCAAGGAGATCAACGAATATTGGGAGCCTCCACCTTCGAAGGAGAAAATGAAGCTTCCAGGCGCTGTTTTCATCCCAAAAGAGGGAGAGAAAAAGGTAATTAAATCAATGGCGGTAGATGATGCTGTGTTACCTAAGCCAGCAAAGAGTAAACCTTCCAAAAAGATAGTGGTCAATAAAACTGAAGTTGCGAACAGTTTGACTGAGTCTCCGGTAAAGGAGCAAGCTAAAATGGAGGTGGCGGTGAATCAGAATATAAATAATTTAAACCAAAATCAGAATGAGCAACGCCAACAACTCCAGCAACAGCAGCAGCCGCGGCAGCAATCTTCAAATTGGAGCAACATGGGGAATCAGAATAATAGAGGTCAAAATGGAGGAAACTTTCAGAATAGAGGAACTTTTCAGGGTCAGCGAGGGAATTCTCAGCAAGGTCCGAAGAAATGCTATTCTTGTGGAAAGGAGGGCCATTTTGCCAACAAATGTCCTGATGTGAAATGCTTCAAGTGTCAGCAGTTGGGTCATAAAGCAAATCGGTGCCCAACTAGAGAGAATTCGGATATTTTCTGCCAACTATGCAATAAACCCGGAGTTACGGTCAGAGAATGCCCTGATTGTGACATTTTGAGTCGACTGGGAAATGGCAGAGCGGGGGCTCAGTTCAATTCCCTGCCCTCCGCGAGCATATAGGAATTGGTAATAATGGCGGAAGCAAGGATAGTGGTTTGATAGAGGTAGATAGTGGAGGCCATGAATCCTTGATGGCCAATTGGGGTAGTAATTCGTCGAGGAGAACTAAGCAATTACGTTCGCCGACGAGAATAGTGGATCCATTAGTTAATATCATGCAAGATATTACTGTTGGAGGAGAAATGCATTTGGGTAGACCTACTGTCGATAGAGATCAAGAGAAACTTCAGCGTATATTGAGGAGATGTGATGAGTCTTCAATGTGTAGCGGAAGTAGTGGAAATAATATTGGCAGTAATAGTGGTAAAAATGCGGAGAAGAGGAAGAAGAAATTGAGTAAGAAGAAGAGTAGTAATAAAGTGAATATTATGACTCATGGAGATGGAATGGATTTGTTGTTGCTCAGTGATGCACCGTCAGTAGAGTTGCGTGCTAATTCAAAAATAGTGGGCAAAACTCTCATGAATGTGTCTGAGTTCCTGAAGAAGGCAAATCCAACGGGAAGATGTGGAATTATAGAGGACAATGGTGGAATATTCAAACCTGTGGTTTTTAATAGTGGTGAGAATCTCAATAAAACAACAGGTATGCCACCAGAAAAGTCTTCTGTGGAGGTAGGAGAAGATGTGTCGAAAGGAGCAATTCCAAAAGATAAACGTAATGTTCGTCCATGGAGGAATAGAAATATGGAGGAGCCAGGTTTCGATTCCCGATGGAGGTTACGGGAATTAGCACTGAATGGAGGACATCTTTCGCGGGATTTGGAGTACAATGTTGACAACAGAAATAGATATAATGTAGAGGATTGTCAGCATGGTGACGCGGAGCCCTTGATTACTTCCTTTCGTGATGTGGCTAAACGGGTAGATAAATTTATAGAGGCAGAAGAAAGAATGAATTCGAAGAATTCGAGAAGCAAATCTCATCTAATAACTCAAGGCGCTGTTATAAC
Source organism: Philotrypesis tridentata (assembly GCA_018906965.1). NCBI lineage: Eukaryota > Metazoa > Arthropoda > Insecta > Hymenoptera > Pteromalidae > Philotrypesis > Philotrypesis tridentata. The sequence continues at coordinate 322 of JACCIB010000438.1, read as the reverse complement.
CGCTACAGAAAACAGAAATTTCCTAATTGTGAATTTTGGAGGGAAAGAGTATGTGGCATTAGTGGATAGCGGAGCAATGGTGTCCTTGATGAAGTCAGAAATAGCGGAAAGATTTGCGGACAAAATAGTCTCTTGTAACAAATTTATTAGTGGAGTGACAGGTCAAGTTACTCCAGTGAGAGGCAGTATAGAAATCATGCTAGATATAGAGGGAAAATCCGGAGTCTTAGATTGTATTGTGATGGATGATCCTGGTCATGATTTCATTCTTGGTGTGGATTTTTGCCGAGATTGGGCCTTAGATATTGATTTTAGAAAGAAT